>KQ435811.1:260300-272660 GCA_001276565.1 Melipona quadrifasciata
TGAGAATTTATTATTTAAAATTTCGACAATAAAAGAAAGTTTATGAAAAAGATATTAGAATCTTTGTAGAATTAAAAATAAATTTGTAATGGGACATGTTCATAATTCTTATTAATCATCTTGTTGACATTAATAAAAATCAAATGTTAACTTGCTGATGACCAAATTTAAAAAAATGGTTGAATTAAAAAATCTTAATGTCAAATAACATTTCACATATATATTTGACCTTTGCTCATATAGAATCCTTACGATTCGTGACATGACTTAACGACTTTTTTTTACATAAACAGATTACGAAACTCGTGACGTGATATGACAGTTAATTCCTATGAAACTTGATCAAATCTTTTCTTTAAAAAAAAATTCTTAAAATGCACAAGTGTTGTAAGTGAAATGAATGAAAGAAAAGAAATATTTACCATTGCTAGGGTACTGTATTTTCAGGTGTTCCGCCAATTCTATAACCTTTTTCCAATTTCCTTCTTCGCGGTTTTTATCGATTTCAGATTCAATTCGGAGGGTGTGTCCTTTTTTACTAGTCATTCTAATTCACGTCGGAACAAGAACGATGCACGATATCAAATGCTTTCGTAATATTTAACAAGATGTCATATAATATATCGATCATCAGTGTTAAAAGCGTGGGCACAACGTAAAATATGCACATATGACAACCTCCATTTCAAGCACGTGCAATACTATTTTGAACTGCCTGTCACGTCATTGATTCTGCGAAGTATAGATACGGTGAATCGTGAAACTTGCTAATTAAAAGTCAGCGAAATTGTGAATCGACTGTTAATATACAAGAGTTTGATCATTGTTTGATACAAAAAAAATCTCATTTTTTTTAAATTTATTATTCATACAAAATGAAATAAAACTTATAATTTGGTGTTAGTATTTATGTTGAAAATTAAATTTAATTTAAATGTGAATATATGCAATAGAAATAACTATTTTTTTAACTGTATTTATTAAAATTATTTGATTTTACAATTGTAATAATAATAAAAATAAATTTTCTTTCATCCTTTTTAATATACATATTCACTTGTGTATATGTATATATATCAACCACATTATATAAATATCTTATTTATATTTTATCATTTCTTGTACTCTCTTCTTAATCCCTGAAGACTAAACTTCAATTGAGTCTTTTTAAGTGGCAGTTTGAAGATTATATTATATCCTATTTTCTTTAAGAAATTTTTTATATCGTTTTTTCCATTTATCTTTGACATCCACGATGTTATGCTGTAATTTATGTGTATTTCAGATTTTTGTTATACATTGGATTAACAGTATAATTCATTAATACAAATAATGTATTTCAATTACATAAAAATTACAACCTGCAATATATGCACTCCTCGTTGCGTAAGGACAATGAGTTCTTTCATTCCATCATGAGTAATATCCATATAACATATAGAATGTACAGGAGCGTCAAACAATTTTCTAATGATCAATTCCCATGTGTCATTTACGAAACAAAAAATAAGCACTTCTTGACCATAGGTTCCTAAGAGTATTTCATTTTGACCATCCATATTTATGTCAGCAATACAGGAACATAAAATGCAATCAGATGTTTCACTACCATTTAATGTTATATCTTCATCCATCCCGTTATTTAAAACATCCCTAATCAACGAAAATATATGATTGTTTTTGATTGTATATAATACAAAATTAACTTACATAAAAACAACCGCATTATTTGTATTTACAACAAGAATATTTAGCTTTGTTTCTTGATCATTTAAAAAAGATCTACAATCTGTAACAAATGAAAATACTTATCAGTTTTGATTTATAATTAGCTGTCCTTTAGGATATATTTTAACATGTGTAATAAAACTTACTATTAGAGTTAAGGAAACGAGGTTTCTCAATATTATTTTTAAGTGAAAAAATGGATACATTGGAAATAGGTCTATCATATCTCAATTTCCAACTTTGGCAAATTTTCAATTCTGAAACATTAGTTGTAGCTACATTGACTAAACCACATTCACAACCGATTACTGTCAATCTCCTAAACAAATTAAAATTGAATGTTAGTTGCTATAGTGTAACATGTAAAGATTTATTTAATGTATGTTATACCAATTATAATTATTATAATAGTAAATATTAATCCATATTGCAATTCCTTGGATATCATGTAATTCAGGAAAGTACTTTTCAATGGATGATTCGCTGTAACTATGATTTGACTTATCTTCCCTGATCATGTGTATTTTGTAATCACTGCCAGAAAGTAACCAAACGACCTAAAATCTTAGGAAAAGTTATAATTTTGCTATAAATTTAAGACTATTTAGTATTACTTATTATTTACTTAAATTTTATATTCTTAAGTGCAGTTAGAAAAATCATTACTAATATGAAAAAATTACCTCATTAGGAGCATTTTGTTGAGGTAATATAGTATGATATAAATGATATGGTGTATATGCTAATTCCACCATTAGACAATTTTGTGCTATAGCTTCAATTGAACTTCCTTCATCTCCTTCACCATCTACAGCACCTTCTGTGTATATATTTAAATATCTTTCTACAGATGTATCTGTGCTTGCTTTCAAGATAGTTATTCCTATTACAAATCCATCACCACTATCAGACTTATTATAAGCATCAATAGAAATAATTTCTGCACCACCTAATTAAACAAATAAGAATTTTTAATTGAATACAGAACATTTGTTTTTACATAATGTGTTAATATTTAAAACTACAAACTGGGAATATATGTGAAAAGTAGTTCTTTGACCAATGGTCTTAAATGTAGATTTGGCATCAAATGATATTCGCAAGAATATATTTTTCTTTTCAAAGAAGCCACTAATACTTTATTAGAACCATTGACAGAACATAATTTAGTCATTGAATAAATGTTTCCCTGTGACGTTAAAGGAAACCAGTGTGCATCTTTTAAATTATTCATGATAATAATCACAGAAACAAAATTGTATTAAAGAAACATAGTCATTCAATTATTGTATAGTTTCAATTACATCATGTTTATGAAATAAATCAAATTAAATATTTATTCAACTTTGAAAAATCATTAAAGGCGTTCTTCTTATATTGAATTACAATATGCGTAATAAAATTTACATTTATTTATATTTTATGTTTAACTTTCTTCTAATAACCTCAAATTGAGATTTAAGGTTAGAAATATAAAACTCGTTCAAGAATCTATAAAATTACGTATGTAATCCTCGTATCACAATTTAATCTTCTGCTTAACAATGTATATTATATTAAGTATGATAACAGATTGCATTAAAAACAAATTAAGTATAAACATAAAGAAACATCTTATTTATGTATGTATAGAAGTTTATTCAATATCTATTATCTTTTTTTAATTTTACCAAATATAATGTTATGTTACAAGAACATTAGAAAACATTAAATGTTAATTTTATAAAATTTTTTATATTTTATATTTTAATGTATAATCATTGACTAAAGATACGATAGACTGGACTATTAAGTGGGACTTTATGTTTCAGAGTTTGAAGTATCGATCAGGAAAAAAATTACTGGTTTTTTAGCATTTAGCTCTACACTTAATAATGACAGGTTGGAAAACTATATCGAATAAAATGATACAACCTGGTTGAATAAAATAAAATACTTTGAAATATTATCAAATTATACATATATATTCAGTTTTTGAAATCGATGGATTTTCCTACGCAGTGTATTAAAATATTAAATTTTAAATTATAAAAAAGTATAAAAACATATTTTAAATATATAATCATTTATACTTCATCATTTTTAAGAATAATTCTGAACTAACAAAATTTTTAATTTTTCCTTAAAATTATTTTTAACTGCATTTCGAATTTCCAACAATCGAGATGAAATTTGCAGGGTTTTGTAGAGGGCGTGAAAAGACTCTAAAAATACAAAATCTTAGCTTCGAGAATTTATCTGTTTGAAAGATTTGTAGATCCTTTTACGAAATCTACTATGTACAGTATGTTTCATAAGAGCGTGGACGTGATATCATTGAAACTTGGTATCGAATGAACCGGAGATCGTGGTATTATAAATATATGAATCAGTCTATTATGCGCATTAGCTTTCAGGCCCTTAGTGTCCTCGAGCAACATAGTCCTCCTCGAGATGAGTGTAAAATACGCTAAACGCTTCGAAGCGGTGTTCTTGTGCTATCATCCGAAAGGTCCTAAAATGACTGTAAGAACTGCAGCAAAATATTTGCGTAAGTCCCCTCAATTCATTGACAAGTGGATGCAACGTTACAAAGAGACAAAATGTGTGGATGATCTTCCTGATCGAGGTTTGAAGCGAGTTACGACGAAAAGTGAAGATAGAGCGATTATGCGGCTTTATTCAAAAAATCCAAACCTCTCCTTGTGTAAAGGGCAAGCTCTTTTGGCAAAAAGGGGAATAGACGTTAGTATTTTAACACTAAAACGTCGTTTAAAGGAAAATAATGTTGCATGGCGTAGCACAGTGTCAAAACCGCTGTTTTCGGCGAAGCACGTTGAAAATCGTTTTGCGTGAGCACACGAAAATATTGATCGTGATTGAAGTGATATTGTATTCATTAACGAATGTTCTTCTTGGGTTTTAATCCCTATAAAGCGAGCATGGTCTGCTTATGGAAAACCCATTATCAAAAGAACAGTTAAACATCCACTGAAAATGCATGTTTGGGGCTGTTTCAATGTCCGAGGTTTTGGAACATTATGCATATTTACAGACATTTTAAATGCCCAGAAAATGATTAAATTATACGAAAGAGGTCTGTTGACATCTATAAAACCATGGTTTAAAAATACTGGATACGAATGGGTCCTTCAAGAGGATAATGATCCCAAACACTGAAGTCAACTTTGCACCGAGTGAAAAACAAGAAACAGTATCAGAGTATTGAACTGGCCATCCCAATCCCCCGATGCAAACCCAATTGAAAATGTATGGTACATCATGAAGTATAAACTTCGAGGAAAACGTATTTTAAGCCTGGAAGCTTTTGTTCGGCGTGTGCGAGAAATATGGAGGGCACACATATGCAGAAAAACTAGTTGAAAATATGCCTAGACGGTGTCAAGCTATAATCGATAAGAGATTGGTAATAAACACACCATTAATTGAGTGCGCATTAGTGTTTTGAACTTACTTTCGGATAATAAACAATTTTTTTCAAAAAAGTTAATTTTTAAAGGAATATAGCATTCAAGCTCTTGTGAAACATACTGTACATGTAAGATAGAAACAAGCAACTAACGTTAGGCCCAGTGCAAACGAGCGGTGATTCTTTTGGAAATTCTCTTATTAGTTATTCTTCTCTTATTCTTCTTTTTGTGAGAAAAAGAAGAACTTTGGATTTCTTTCCAAAACACCACTGTTGTAGCAATTTATCACAGACCGCAAATAGACCAAGCCTAATTTGCGTCCAGATAATAATTAATAATTGTACTGAAGAATTAAATTTAATTGTAAATTATATTGTATGTCTTTTTAAATTTATTGAATAAACTTTGGGAAAGAATTCGAAGTTGTTTTATTATTTATCCTTCCAACTGTACTTCATCTGATTATTTTCCATTATTTTCAAAAATTAAAATAAATTCCTTGTTTCTTGTAGAAATTACATTTTTATAATATTTCCATATATATAAGATTTCAAGAATTATTTTAAAATCTACATAGTTATTGACTTTGTTTATGATTTCAAACTTTTCAAATGTAGTTAAGAGTAATGTTTATCTGTGAAATAGATGTTATAAATCCAATATAGAGTATATAACGTCAGTAATAATTGAAATTAAAACTAAATTCTTTAAAAAGTTATTAAGTCACTCTGATTTTTATGTCAGTGACGGAATAGGTACCTTTATTATTAATTCGAAAAATGGTTTTCCTATTACAGTAATTAATAATTTGGTAATTTTAAGTTTTTGTTGTTTCATAATTCAAGATAATGTTTTATTAATTCAAGATAATGATAAATATTGTAATTTCTATATTTCTTGCAAACTAAAATTACATTCACATTGTTAGTTTTTAACTTATAATTTTATTTTTATTTTCAACTTTGTTGACATATACTAAATGTTAATTTGTAGAAAAGTAATTATATTAAAATAAAGGTTTAGTTGAAATTGTGAATAGTCATGTAAATAAGAAAGCGTTCATGTTCAATTCAATAAATAATTTTTGGCGCAGATATAACATTATTCATATTTTCTGATTTTAATTTTTATCACTAAGTAGCGCTGCGATGTAAAACCTGTCTAATTAAATATGGAAATATATGGGGGACACGAAGAAACATTGGACACATACGAGAGATAGCTTGTTGGTTACTTATAATCAGTCAATGATTGGGCAAGAAAAATCATTGGACACAGACGAAGAATATAGGATATCATGTATCTGTATTTGTGTATTGGATGTCCGATCTATCCAAGTTAGTCAATAGTATAATCATTAACTAAGAATAGGATAGGCATGACATTATATAAAATTTCATTGACACCTGTTCTGAAACATCGTTAAAAAACAATAAATATTTTGTTGTTTATTTTGTACTTCGTTATAGATGACCTTGTCTGTGGATCTATCCTTTCCCCTGCGTCAATAATATCAGATCACAAATGAATTTCATTTCATTTAATTTGTGATGAAAAATGAAAAAAAAAAAATTTTTACTTAAATTTCAAATTTATAAAAAATAGAAATAAAAAAATAAAAAAATAAGAAAAAATAAAGAAAAATAAAATGTTAATTAAGTTAAATGGAAATATTAGTAATTCATTCAATATTCGATGCAACATCTAATCGAGATATATCGACTTGCTCAGTTTCACGAGTTCGGAAGAAGTGACAGATTCTTCTTCCACAACCGTACTTAGAAGAAAAAAGTAAGGTATGCAGGCTACGAGTATTTTTTTCAATTTCATTATTCAATCCTCTACAAAGCATATTTTTTTCTATAATTGTACGTATATAAAAAATCCTACGATTTCACTAAGTATTTACAAGTAAATTAAATTCTATGGAAGATTTAAAGTATATATGTTTGTTATCGGTCACGTGTTTTGAGGTTAGCATACTGCTTAACCTTGTTTTATAAACATAAAGTTAATTATTAAATACTCTTGTAATGTCTAATCCATTTCTTTTTTAACGTCAGGCAAATTGAAAGAGAATTCTATTAAACACAATATTAAATTTCGTTATTATATAGTTGCATGTCTTTTAGTTGCACAATTTTTGGTGATTCTTAAATATCTGTAGAAATCAATATTTTGAATAATTTTTTCCTTTCACAGTGATTTCCGGAATCTTTTAGTTTATGGAGTATTCGCAAAAAACTGTCAATATCGCTACAATGATATTTTGTCTGTACTTGTGTGTCTAGTTAAACATCCATTAGTATGGGTTGTCGATTCTTGTAAACCTTGATATTTTAAGATCAAATTTTGTTGCTGTATCATATTCTATTTATCTAAAAGTCTCTGAGAAATCATAGATTAAAAACCATTCTCATAGAAAATAATGTTAAATTTCTAACAATTCTTAATGTTACTGTATTTGCAATTTATTTTTTTTTTTATACTCAGATGTAGTGTAAAGGAGTGTGATAACATATTACAACTCAGGATGATTCAAGAATACTGTCTCCATTTTTTCTTGTCTTTTATATGATAGATTTCACACAATAAAAATCAAAATATTTCCCTAGTAGTTTTTCAACTACTAAAGTATATACTAATACTTTTTTACAGAGAATGTCGAGCTACATTGATTAGATTAGTAGATAAAAGAAAATATACGATTCTATTTTTAAGTTTTTTTTTTTAATGGATCTTCACTTATCCAGAAGTGTAGAATCACGCTATGGTGGTCGTGATAAATATTTCATTCTACTCTGTAAAAACTTTGAAAGTACAACAGTAATGATTCTCAGCAATCTGTTGATATATTAAAATATATTAAAATATTATTACACAATTATATTTATTTTTTCACAAATTGATGACTGTATACATGTTTATATATGTTTATATATTTATTATAAACAAAAGATAAGAGTTAGGTTTGTGTTGACTTTATTGTTTGAGGATGGCTGGCAGCTCATACTAATATATATGCTTCCATGGACACACAAGTATAGACAAAATATCATTGTAGTGATACCAACAATTTTTTGGGGGAAATATCTAGAAAACTCGAGAGAGAGTTCAACATTTTCGTAAGAGAAAAAAATTGTCCAGATTGTTGATTTCTATAGTCATATTTAATGATCATCAAAATCTGCGTTGAGGATGTACAATTATATAATTAACACATTATTTACTTTTTCATTTACTAATTAGCAAATTCATTTTTTTTTGTCAATTTCAAACAGAATGGCGGACAGTGCTCCAGCCGCGCGTGGGGGATTTCGTGGAGGATTTGGCTCTCGTGGGGGAGGTGATCGTGGTGGCCCAAGAGGTAGAGGCCGTGGAGGCAGAGGACGAGGCCGTGGTCGGGGACGCGGCAAGGAAGACAGCAAAGAATGGGTTCCAGTGACTAAACTTGGACGTCTTGTCAGAGATGGAAAGATCGAATCTTTGGAACATATCTATCTTTTCTCTTTGCCTATTAAAGAATACGAAATTATTGACAAATTCCTTGGAGTTGAATTAAAAGACGAAGTATTGAAAATCATGCCAGTACAGAAGCAGACCAGAGCTGGACAGCGTACTCGTTTTAAGGTGACATTACATTTATCTGAAGTTCAATATTATATTTAAACATCTCAACATTCGATAGAGATCTCATTAATAATATTTATTTTATAGGCTTTTGTAGCTATTGGTGACTATAAGGGCCATATTGGTCTAGGTGTGAAATGTTCCAAAGAAGTAGCCACTGCCATCCGTGGTGCTATCATTTTGGCTAAGCTTTCGGTCGTACCAGTACGACGTGGTTATTGGGGAAACAAAATCGGTGATCCTCATACTGTGCCTTGCAAAGTCACTGGCAAATGTGGATCAGTTCAAGTGCGTCTAATTCCAGCACCAAGAGGTACAGGTATTGTATCAGCGCCTGTGCCGAAGAAACTGTTGCAGATGGCTGGTATAGAGGATTGCTATACATCGGCTAGAGGATCCACGTGTACTCTTGGCAATTTTGCAAAGGCCACTTATGCAGCTATTGCTAAGACTTACGCCTATTTGACACCAGATCTCTGGCATGATCAGGCGTTAAGAAAAGCTCCATATCAAGAATTTGCAGACTATCTGTCAAAAACTCATAAAGTCGTGGGTGGACAAAGACCTGCTGAAGTTGTCTAAAGAAATAAACCTTCATGCGAAGTTTTAATTGTAATTAGTTTTTTCTTCTTCCTTACATTTATTATATCTTTATGTATACTATACAGGTAGATTTTATGCATTGTGAATTTAAAAGCAATTATTGAGTTGGATCGAAAAAGAAACTTTGACTGAGATATAGCATCTGGACTGTAAGTTTTCTTTTTAATTCGTACTTTGCTAGAAACGAAAATAATTAAAATTTTTGAAAATAATGGATAGATTTGATGATTTAGCCAGATGGACTGTAGTAGCCAGACTATAAAAGTTTCATCTGAATATATATATTTTGGAGCATATCTTAAGTCCTTAAGGACGCAAATGATAGTCATTTGTGATATAAATAAATGGTTTTGAAATAATGATAGGTTTCTTTTGAAGAGAAGTATGGATTAGGTTTGAACTAGATGTATTCAAAAATCAGCTAGCTATTATGAAATTAAGATCAACAACAGTAGTAACTGGGCTGCAATAAAAAATTATAAGACTGAATTTTTGAAAGTTTATTTATATCAAAAATGACCATTTCCGTCTTTAATGACTTAAGATAATCACAAGATTAAATATTCAAATGAAACTTTTACAATACGACTACTACGATTAAATTTTCAAAATTTCCGTGAAAAATGACTATCAAAAAAATTTTGCAGCCGGATGTTGTTAATAGTAGCCAGAGATCTAAAACTTCTCTTGTAAATATCTGATTTTTCTTTTCTTTTGTTAAACGATATTCCAATAATTAATAATACTATAGATTTCTAAAAGATTAAATACTAACATTTTAAAGGATAGATATGTTACATTAATGAAAACATTCCTTATATTATTCAGTGGAATTTCAATTTCCTACTTCTTGCGTAGGATTTGTTGATATTAGCCAACATTCTCTGATCTTCAATTACTAATTCTTTTGGGTAAACAGTCCGCAATATTTCTAATTCGTAAAATTGAGCTGTTAAATTTTCCTTTATTTCTTTTTGTATATGTTAATATATTGTCCGTTAAAATATATATGAATGAAATAAAATTATTTCTAATTTAAATAGATCAAAGAAAGAATAACATAGGTACAGAATAAACGCAGCTAGTAAAATAACGTACGTGTGTTATTGCCTTACTAATTAATCACAGCTCATTCAGCCGGCAGATATGATCAGCAGTCAAGAGAAAGTCTATGCTACAAATTTTGTTGCTACGTATATAAAAGATAGAGAATATATAGAACGCTGGATCGTTTTAAGAACTGGGAATGACAACAATGTTTGGGTCCCATATAATTTGTCCGAAAAAAACAAAGCTAACTGGTTCACTATATGCAACTTATTGCTTCAGCGGCACAATACAGAAAAGTTTTTTGATCGCTTGATCATTGGAGATGAAAAATGGGTCCTCTATGATAATCTAAAACGCAAAAAGCAATAGCTCTTTCCGAATGAATCGCCACGAAGTACAGCTAAGTCAGGTTTACATCCCAAAAAGGCGCTTTTGTGTGTTTGGTGGAGTATTCGCGGGGTCGTTCATTTTGAAGTGCTGAAACCTGGACAAACTGTGAACAATTGGATCGAGTAAATCAATCTTTAATTGAAAATTGCCCAGCGATTGTCAACAGAAAAGGCGTTATTCTGCAACACGATAATGCAAGACCGCACTTCGCAAGACGAACCCTGGAAAAAATTAATAAATTGGGGTGGGAGGTATTGTTTCACCCACCATACTCGCCCGATATTGCGCCATCGGATTTCTATTTATTCCGCGATCGCTACATTTTCTAAGTGGCAAAAAATTTGAAAATTTGGATGATGTCCAAAATGCCATCTCCAGATACTTTGCTCAAAAACCAATTGATTTTTATCGATCCAGCATTGAAAATTTGCATGATAACGAGGGTGATTACATCATTGATTAAAAATAAAAACTTGTTAAAAATTTATCTGTTTGAATTTAATGTAAAAAAATAACATTACTTTCCGGTCCCCCTAATATTTATTTCAAAAATTTCAATCAATACATTAAGAATTGTATTATAAGATATTCATGCAATTGAAAAATTTATTATTTGGATATAATAAATACTGAATATTAAAAATAAAATGTGTCCTAAGTCTTTTGAACAAGAGTATACGTTCAATTATAATATTCTAATACCCGAAGAACTGTATGCGAACACGGAATCCGATGCGACTGATATGTCAAGTTCTAATGGACCTCGCAATGATGATGATTATGATGACAATAGTGTCTTAAAGAGTGAGATTCTATCTGCGATGCGATTGGCTGTACCAGTTTCGATTTTGTCGAATTTGAAAAATAAGAAGCGTGTCAACAAAATTGCAAAGAGGAAGCAGTATAACGATCGGTATACTCTGTTCCTTTTCGAAGTTCCTCCTTGATCGGAGATTCCTTGTTTGAGGTTTTCCCGTTGCCATGATTTCTCTCGAGCATTTGAATGGGCATCTCTTTTATTTCTGGAATACATATTTATATCCAGAAGAAAATTTTTGCAGCTGGATTATTCGCCAGCATGGTATGTGTCTTTGCAAGTGGAATGCAAATATGTTCCACTGACTCCACTATTTTGATCCGTAGAGTTGGTAATTCCCAAGAACTCCGTTCGAGGAATTTAACGAGGGAAAACAGATTCGTAATTTATGTATGTTATGCAATATATGATAGTAGCATTTTTTAGAGATGAATTTAACTGCTTTAATGAAAATGATTTAAGGCATGACTTTGTTGATTTTAAATTTTAGAGAAATTATGAATAATAATTATTTTGACGAATAAGTTTTTAATCTAATTATATCCAAAAATTTGAAGAAATGTCATTATTGTAGTTAATCTATGATGTATGATGTATTGATTTTCTTAATGAGTTACATTTAGAAATTATTATTGCGTTGTAATCAATTACTAGAGAAAGGCAAAATATCATGAGATAGCATAAACATCTGTGATTCATATATTTTATTTTATTCATAAATTTAATTATTAA
>KQ435811.1:293695-306220 GCA_001276565.1 Melipona quadrifasciata
TATGATAAAATTGTAATTTTTATCATAGAAAGTCATTTTATTGATTCTTTCTGAAAGAAGTATTAATATCTGACCGATGGCATATAATGATGGAAGTGATTTTTCAATATGATCCTTTCAGACTGTGATATCGCTGCGCTCCGCGCTGGATTCCTCACGGGAAGAACTCCGTCGTCTTAAGGAGAGCGTCGGTGATTTTTCTGGTGAGAGCTACGTTGATGTCGTCGAGAGGCTCGCGCTTGAGAATCACGTTCTTAGGCAAAAGATCCTAAGCAGGAACAGTGAGTTTTCTAGTGATGCTGCCACAAGCCCTCCGCCCCAGGCCCGTCTTTTTTCACTCGCAGTAGAGGACATCAAAGAGTGAGTCTTCAAATGCGTCTCTGTGAACACAATTAACAGTTCGTTTGCGATTTAGTTTTCTTTGTCACGCGTGATCATCCCGTTCTATTTTCGTGTTTCATGATTGTCGTAACCATCTAGTAGACAGGATGAAGCGCGTTTTATTGATTTTATTTATGAGTAGCGTCAACGTAGGAAAACGGTTTTTCAATTGCAGTAATATTAAAACGTTGATTCCCACGCGAGTTTTACGTATTTCATTTTGAAGTCCAGATTGAAGATTGAAATAAAATTTTGTAAGCTTTTATAAGTCTTATAATTTTGTTATGTAAATTAATAATTGTTATTTTTTATTTTACTATTTTATTTTGACATTCGTACTTAAAATTCCTTGATTCACAACGTGGTTTGTTTTGATTGTATTAAAAAACTTGCAGTAATATCGTGGCAATTGAAGTGTTAACGTAATACAAAAACGATTTTTCATTTATTCATTACTTGTTTTATATTTTAGAAGTTAAAATTCATGTGGACAATAAATGATTGAGCACCGAATGAATATTTATAGTAATGTGTTTTTAACGAGTGTTGCGTGCACGTTTCTAAAAGTGATAAACAATGAGTGTTGCGCGTGTGCACATTTTTAAATATCATTATACAACTATAAAGTAATTTTTAAATAAGCAGAAGAGTTTTGCGTGAATCTTTGATGAGTCGAAAGAACCATATAGGATTTCTGAGAGCTGAATTTATCATCAAATAATGATCATTAAATATGGTTTTTATTATTTGATACTTTGTGAACAACTTTGTCTACTTATTTGTTGTTATTTTACCATTGAACAACGTTGTTCTTTTAAGAATTATTCTGTTCTGAATCATTAAAGACAGTTGTTACTTTTACAATTTTATTATTATTTCACGAACAAATTTTGTCTAACATTCGTTGTTCCTTTATCATTAAATAAAAGAACAACAAAATAAAATTATTAAATGTCGTTTTTATTATTTCGTACTTAATGAACAAAGTCTGCCTACAATGTTTTATTTTATTTCACTTATCTTCGATTCTCGTATGTTACTTTAGAAAGCTTGCCGCACATGATTATATTTTCCCCATTTTTATAAATATACAAAATGGCATGAGTAGGTCAAAGATCTATAGACTGATCACCTAAATATTCAGAATAATAGTTGAAAGTATTTGCGTAATTCGGTAGTTAGCAGCGTGTATCGCTAAACGAAGTTTCTTCGTGGCGTTAGCGTTAATTAAAAGGAACGCGTTTCGTTCCCGATGCACCTATTAATAACCACGTGTAGCGTGCATACGCAGTTTCTCGCTGTCATTCTGACCCTGCGAACGGTATCAGTCTGTCTGAGCAAGCAGGCGTACTCATGGACGCGTCCAGGGACAAAGTCGACACGGAGGACGTGGCAGAACCACCCAAGTCGGTTATCGGGACCCGTGCCGATAGCAACGCCAGCGGTAACGACGAAAGTCCCGATTTGCAGTCTGACACGGTCGAAAAAGTACCTAAGAGTCATGCGGGATCCTCGTCGAAACCGGAGTCCAGGAATCAGAAGTCGAAATGCACGATGCCGAGAGACGTGACTGCTGTTAAACCTCAGGTTGGAATGTCTGGTGTCAGTTCGGACGATACGATGAATAGTGGAACTTCGAAGGAGGTGGCTTCTGCCTTGACAAATAGACAGTCGAAAGACGTCGAGGCGGAGGACAAGAACGAGGTTCAAATCGACCATTTGGAACTACCGGAGAAGGACCTCGAGGATCTAAGTTTAAAATCCGACGGCGATAACTCCGTGTTCAGCGATAATCCAGACACTCAAGTGTCGCATCAACGCCAGAACCAGCCGACCGATCAGCCAAAGCCGAACGATCAGTCCGAGAACGAGTCTGAAGAGCTCGATGACATTGAGCTGATATTCACGACTGACGAAACTTGTCGTGATCTTGGTCTTCAGGAGGATCTCGTCTCCATAACCGAAACCGAAACCTGGCAGCAACCTGCGTCTATCGGTCAACCGGCGTTGCTGAAATACACCAAATCAGCCGAGGGTGAATCGTTAGTTTGCAATGGCGAGAAGACCAGCTCCGTTGACGAGGCGGTTTCCTCGCAGAGTTCGAGCATCGATCGCGAGGAAAGCGTGGACAGGTTCGACGAAAGTTCCAGCACCAGATTGAACAAAATATGGTCTCAGTGTTCGGTATTGGTCGAGACGGACATCAGCAAGTGCGGGGTTGTCGAGGAACCTGAACATCCTACCAGGCATGCGGTCAGAAGGAACACTTTAGCTGCACCACCAACCGCATACAGGTAACTGACAGCTTTCCTTGGTATTGTGTCATAGTGTTAGATTTGTGAATTTTAATCAAACTTAAGAGTTTTTCTCAAAAGAATATGTTGCAATAATTCAGATACAAATTTCATTTGTTTCTAAGTTGTTTATTTATTTACAGAATCTTCGCATGTGACAAATTGAGATACACGAAAAGAAAAGAATTGGTGATAAGTGAAAACATTTTATAGGTGTTAAGTATCGACCAATTAACTAAAATGCTTCCAACAATATCTATTCGTTTTATTAATGTAATATCTTGGAATTGAAAAATTTACCAAATATCACGGATAATATTATTCTTGAAAGAGAAAAGAAGAAAAGCTGACTGATTCGCTTGAATGGGTGTATAAAACAGAATTTTATATCTCATACGGCACTTTAGTATGTACTTGATGAAAGACTCTCACGTTAATATACATATATATGTGCATGTATTCGTTAAAAGTACTTTAATTAGCTACTCGGTACTTAACAGCTATAAAACGTTTTCACTTACTACCGTCTCTTTTTTTTCGTGTATCTCAATTTACCACGTTCCAAGGTTTGTAATAAATGATATGGGCATATATACAGAATGACGCTTTAATTATGTTTCCTGTTCATTAGTGAACACGCGTAGTCATACGTGTAATTTAATTATATTGTCAGTTATTAAAGACATTCATTATTTCGTCATTTACTTAATTTTTATTACATTAAAATTAGTATTTCGATCGCATCATTATCAGCACTTCTTTTACGTCTCTTTGATTTTTAAAGATTTTCAAATTTATTTTCTAAACTTAGTTTGATAATTTCGGTTCGTCAAATAAGAATCGAGTAAAGAAAGTGTTATATCAGAAATTGACTTTGATTCTGATACAATTATAGGCTGAAAATTAGATCAGAAGCCACAGTTGGTTCTCTAATGGTATTCAGTGCGTCGATGATGAGCAGCTAATAGTTCAAAATTGCATATAATTCGATTCGAAATTTTATTACAGCAAATTTAGCGCTCATTATTTCGCAATACGCTGCCTTTAAAGTCGC
Organism: Melipona quadrifasciata; assembly: GCA_001276565.1. Lineage (NCBI taxonomy): Eukaryota > Metazoa > Arthropoda > Insecta > Hymenoptera > Apidae > Melipona > Melipona quadrifasciata. The sequence continues at coordinate 297,425 of KQ435811.1, forward strand.
TTCAAGGCGTTGAACAAATTTTATCGTTCATTTTATCGCCTACATTTGCACATTTTATACAATTTAATTAAATCTACATTCAAGGATTTATTATAAGAAATCACGTATACAAAACATTAGAAATGTTAGAAATGTTACTTATTCTGCTCATCTTATTTAAAATTTTCTATCTTCCATTTAAAGATTGAAGTTTTATTATTTTTTTATTTTCTTCATTTTTTCTTTCTTTTTCTTTATTTATCTTTAAAAAATATTTGATCATCATGTAACAATCTCTATAATATTTGCAGGATAAAAAGACGTAAAGAACTTTAACTATATCAATATATTTAGGAAAATGATCAAACATTTTTATCAAAAAGATTGATAGAACATGTTAATAAAAAAAAAAAATAGCATCACTATTTGATTTTTTGAGGAATTAGATATATCATGCATAAGTGCTTGGACATTTCTAAATAATTGTAATATCAAATCGTAATTCAAATGAATCTCTTTAATTTAATCGTAACATATACAGATAATAGATATTGATAGCTTTGCAGAGATTTTAAGTCTGCAATGCTATCAATATCATTTTATGTCTGTTCGTTGTTGAAATTTTAAAACAGTTGAAAAAATTTATACAGATTTTGTGAAAAATTAGTTATTATGAAACTTGAAACCGTAAAAAATTAATAACAGAAAAATTATTTCGAAACATAAAAATCAAGCTTTTAATAGAATTGCATTAGATGATCAATTATTTATGCATAGTAGTTAAAATGCAGAGTGTGTTAAGAAGATTTACATATAGTTTTCTTTTCTTCAGACCAATCATTCACCGCGAAGCTTTAGCGGGTAGCCGACGAAAGAGTGCGACCCCGTTGAGACCAGTGATGGACAGAATTAGCGGAGCAAGACGAGAGTCTGGTGCCCAAACAGACATTTCCGCGCTTCCAGCCCACTGGCGTTCTGAGAGCTACCTCGCCCATAAAGTAGCTCACACGTTCACCACGTTACCCAGTAAATTTGCTTTGCCGACCGGGGTGCCTGGAAGACTTCGATTGTCCGATAAAACCCGAGAAGCAAGAAGAGTAATGTTGTCGGACATCAGTTTCACTAGCATGGTGCCAGAACTGTCCAGAAGCGCTGATCATCTCTGTCACGATCCACATGCACAGGTAGGATTCGAATTGGGATCAGAATCTTCGTAATTTGTGGAATAAAAATTTAATATTACAAGGACAGATCTTAGATTGTGGTTTGAAAGATAAAATAAATTCATTATTTTTGGAGTTTATGGTGTGTAAATTTTGATTTTGACAGTGTATAAATCTCTATGGAAATCATCGCATGGTTCAACGTCGTATGGTACTTGAGAAATACCGAACATTTCGAACATTTGAAAAAAGATAAAAAAAAATTGTTTAACGATTTTTACGATTGATAATTTTTTTGTTCGGCATTCTCACACTTGATGAAAAATTATCGACATTTTAAATTGCTTGTGAGAAAATATAATTTTGTGAAAAAAAAATTGTAGAATTCTACAAGGTTTATTTTGATACAATATTGACTTCTTTTCTTTCAAAGATATTTCGCATCTCATTTTAAAGTAGGATAAGTGGAAATACTTTTTCTCTCCAAAATTTTGCAAATTTAAACATCTTTATAAACACTAAAAAATTTTTTCCCCAACTAATCATTGTTCAGAAGATTCAAGTTTTTCCTTTACAACGATTGTATAATTTTTTTGTTATAGCAAATTTATAATGTTTAAATCGATAATTTTTCACTAAGTATACGAATATTTTCTACATCTATTGTAGAAATAAATTGAAAACATGATTTTACGAAAGTCTATATAGAATTACCATATTTATAACAATGTAAATAAAATTTATTCTGATCATAATCACAATAATAATAAAAACACATTTTGTACAATTTAATGTGTACATGGTAATTATATAATAGATTTCATGATTTTTCTGTTTTGATTTGTTTTCTAATAAACAAATAATAAAAAAAACATCAATATCTCTACTCATTGTATATATGGAAATGATATATATTGTATCAACTTAAAAATTACAATAAGTACAATAAAGTTAACTTAAAAACAGTTAGTAAAATAAAAAAAATTAGTTTTAGTCAATTTAAAAATTAAAACTATAAAATCACTAGTTTGTAAGTTGAATTATAATGGATTTTTATGATACAAATCAGATTTTTTAATAAGTACTGTAAAATTATAAAAGTACGGAACAGATAGTAATAAAACGGTAATAAAACAAAGAATAGTAAATGCAAATTACAATATTTTTATTCATTCTAGCATTTTATGAGCTCGTGGACAGAATATTATTCATGAATCATAGTATCATAACTTTTCTTCATTTGTTGTTATAGAATGTTAAAGTAATTTCATTATTGTTAGATCTTAATCTTAGTTTTTGTAATAAATATTTTGCACGTTAATATAGTTATACAATTTTGTACGTATGTTTATTTAAATGTTTGTCTGATAGTTATTATATTTTAAGATGTGTTATATATTTGTTATATTTGACGACATTACATTACCAATGAATATTCTGTATACTTAGCTGATGATGGGCAATAAAAGTCTATTTTATTGGTATTTAATAATTTTTTATTTATCGTAAAAACTCTCAGTGAATGTGATTCGAAATATCCTAAGTTTTAAATCAATCATTAAAATGAAATTATTGCACACTTGTTTTGGAGATTTCAATGACATCAAAGTGTTTTTGATAAAGCAGTTCATGATAGAAAATTAAAGCCTAACCTAACCAAGATAATTAAAGCAATTTTACTTGTGTACACAAAAATTCTTATATATCGTTATCAATGCAGTAGACTATTCCTAAAGTGGTGTAATATTGTTTTATTTATATGTACATATACATACATATACATACATACACGTGTATATATATAAATATATATAAATATATATATAAAACATTAATATATGTCTTTAATTTTGTAAAATTTATGCATGAAAGACAAAAACAGTATGTATACAAGAATATTACTCTTATTTTTCCTCATTTCTCATACGATGTATTTTACAGAATTAAGGTTGAAATATCTCCTAAACTAATTACTTTTTGGTATAGATAGATTAATACTTTTTATAGAGAATGTCGAGTTGCATTAATTAATAAATCAAAAATATATGATTTCGAAAAAAACCAAGTAATCTTGAGATGTCTTCATCTGGACAGATCTAGTGGTCATTATAAAAAGTGGTCTGCATTGAAACGGAACAAGTTTTATTTCAAGCATTTTTTCAAATAATTGCGGAAACAATTGCACGTAAAAATTCAAATGAGATGTACATATGTGTAGTTTCTACAGAAATGATTTGCTTTGAGCGTGGGAGAAGGTCGAACAAATGAAGCTAATGCAATTCATTTTGACGTTCGTTTCAATTCCATCTCTTCGTCAACTTGGATGACTAATTGCTTGCATTATCTTGTTTTATTATTATACTACCGGTTCTGAACGTTTATGCGTGGGATCGATACCAATAATATTGTTCCTGTATTGTACGATTATATTTTTTTTTGCTTCAAGGCTTCTTTTTGCTGAAAGGAATCTATGATCTCAAATGTCTTATCGAAATACGAATAACAATTCTTTGTTTATTCTTATAGAATTTTTCTGCAACTCGAATCAATTTTGTTCTCCAATGTTTTTTTTAAAAATGGGAAATGGATTGTTTATAAATATTCATTGAAATATAAATATCTCATTAATAACGAAATTTATTCTTTCTTTGATGAAATAATTATTAATAAATTTCGAAATAAAACAGAATCAGTGTATGCAATTAGTTTTCTCTCTCTTTATTGTTTCACAATTTCGTACTTCCAATTCTGTATTTCTAAAAATTGATTTATTCCGTTATTTTTATTATTAATTTGTATTATTTCATCATTTTGTATTCAATAAAATTTCAAAATTAATTTAATTATTATTTTAATCATTAAACTCGATAGACAAAATTAATTTCATCAATTAGAATCGTAATATTTTAAACTATTTTCCAATGATTTTAATGATTTATATCGTGCATTTTGTTTAGACCTGTTTCGTTGTGGCCTTCGAACACCGGACGTGCATCGTCGCGAATCACTCGGTTCTCCGGCAGGATTTTGGCCTCGTTGCAACCCCAGCACAGGACTTCCGAGTCCTTGCGATTGTCGTCTCTCCACTGACCTTTACTCCTCTCGATACCGTGGTTCTTTGTCTTCGATCCCGTCGCCTGGATTGGAGGTTGTCGGTGGTCCACCACGAAGACACTCGTGGAGAGCAACTGCAGCGTCCTTCGATACTTGGAGAGTTCCTGTAGCCACTTCTACACCCAGACCAACCTGGTCTATGCCTTCTTCTCCTACACACGTACATCCTCCTGCGACATCCTCGAAAACTTCTAAAAGCGTTCCAAAGAGAACGCGATCGAAGGTCACTTTTCAAGGTAAGCTTTCTCATCATATACACTCTTTTATTGATATTTGCAAAGAATTTGTGCTTCAAATATAAATTCTTATACATAATATAGATTCTTCATTACATTTGTAATAAAAATAATTGTCCCCAAAAATCTGTTCTATAAGGAAAAATGTTGCATGTCAGAATTTCAAAAAATTTGCTTTTATGCATTAACTGAATTGTAGAGTATGGGATTTATGTATTTATGATAAAAAAATTCATGGAAACAAATTTTACAAGTTCAAAAAAATAATATAATTTAACTGAGATCTAACAAGAAGGAGTTGGTATTATAAACTTTAAATCATAATATTTCGAAAGTGAAAGCATGTGGCATTTTTCTGTAGAATCATTTAATTTAAATAATTTAACAGTCACAAAGATTTGTCTACAATTTTCTCATATATCATACTATATTTTAATTTTGGAATTTCTTTAAAAAATGTAGATTTCTCTAAATATAGATTTTTTTATGAATTTTACTATTTCATTAAGATACTTATTTTCAATAACAATCTTTCATTTGTATTGATTCTTATATTTATTTGGTATAATTTAACCGTGATGTTTGTAATAATAGAAAAAATATAGTTTAAAAAATAACGAACGGAAGATTATGTAGATTTATTTATGCATGTAATTTAAATAACATTCGAAGAATCAATTTTAACGAAAATAATCCGTTGCAAACGGATGTATAGTTTGCTGGTAATTCGTAGAAGCCGGTTACAGTTAATTGAATCTCAGGCTTAGCCATTTTAAATTAACCTTCTATCGCATTCAGCAACCTTGCAATCGAATGGAGTTGTATCGCAGTATTGTAGGTTCGAATTTCCGCAACATTATAAGATACCAAGTAACTTGATCGTAACTAATCTGTTAAAGGATTGTAACTAAAATATGTGTATTATAATATTGTTTTAATATTTTCTACCTATTTTTTGCAACTTTCTGTTTTTGTGAAATGATCACAAATGATGTCCTAATTACTAAATCATAAAAGCAACAGATTTCTTGTATATTCCAAGAGCAAAAGTTCTTAATCTTTCAGAGCTTTTATTTTCGCAAAGCAGATTTCCATATCATAAAGGCAACAAGTTTTTTTGTACATTATTCATATTTCAAGAACAAAATTTCTTAATCTTCTCAGAGTTTCTAATATTTTTTGTAATTTTTTACTTAAATTTGAAGTGAATTTTGTTTAAAACAAATATATTTATTGTTTATGAGAGAAGATTTTCAATTTGAAAATTCAGAAAATTATGAAATTTTGGAGATAAGTGGATAACATATGTGGATACTAATGAATATGTTAGCTAATCCTTTGTTAGCTAATTTATAAAACCATAGATCCTAATTTATAACTTACGTCTCTTTTATTCATCCAAGTTGAATTGAAAGATAGGCAAAGTCTATCTGTTTGTAGAAAATCAGCTATAGAGATGAAAGTATTTGTATACTCAATGAAAAATTGTCTATATTTTAAAATGTTATAATTTCATAAAAAAATTCGTGTAACTATATCAAGGTGGTCTTGAAAGTGTGAAATCTCTACTTTGACAGTATTATATAGCAAGTGAGGAAGCAAAAATACTTTTGTTTTCGAAAATCATAAAAATTCTAATATCTCTGAAAACATTAAAAATATTTTTTCACGACATTAAAAAAATTTTTTCACGACCAATTTACCATGGTTTGGGAGATTGGAGTCTCCTCTTTACAACGACCTCTTAGAACTTGCTGTGCTATTCTTTTTCGTTATTTTATTGAACTTCGAATACTAGGATTAAATGACAAAATAGGACTTTTTGAGTTTTCGTCGTTTAACTCTTATACTCAAGGTTCAATAAAATGATTAAAAAAACAATTGTGCAGCAAGTTTTAAGTGATTGATATAAAGAAAAGACTTCAATCATTGAAGTGGTAGATCTAGTCATGAAAAAAAAAAAAAATTTCCAGTGATTCTGAAAGTTTTCAAATTTTTACAATTCTCGACATGAAGGGTATTCTTGTTTTTTTTTTCTACTTGCTGTACGTAAAACGATGTAAAAACATTTCTGGAAAAAAGAACTCAAGGCTGGTAAAGTAGAGGTTTTAAATGAGGTCAATTGGATTGTTATACGATTTTGTTTTACGGAAAAACATTTATTTTAAACAAAATACTAATAATTTTTTATCAAGTCTGCGAATATTTTTGTCCAATTCATACATTATCCACAGACAAATCGGTGGCGTCACTAGACAATGTAAGTTTATTTGAATAACAATATTTCTCCAAGATAATATAAGTCTACAGACAATGTCATGCTTCCACATCTAATTAATTTTTTTAATCATGTCATTGAGTAAGATTGCTGTCGCGCTTCATGGAGCATATATGCGAAAGAAAAACAGAGAATCATTAGACGATTGAGGAGACGTCGATTTTTAATTGAAGATTATCAATATCGAAATGATATTCGAGAATTAAACTTAGAAGACAATTTAGATTTAGAAAATTTGTATGGACTTGTTAGTTCTAAATAGGAAAAAGAAAATATTAATTTTCGTGCAACAATTCCTGCTTCTATAAGGTTAGTTGTAATGTTGAGTTACAAGAGATTCATTTATTATTTTAATCAGATTTACTTTATTTTAATCACATTTACTTTTTCAAGATATCAAAGTAATTAATGTTAAAATATCGTAGCAGAAATATATGAAGAGTTTATTAGCGTTTCGAAAAATTTCGTTAAATATTGAATACGATAAATATAAATATAATAACCGAAAGGAATAAATTGATATAATAATATACGCGTATTTACTACGTAAAAACTATAATTTGACCGAGCTATAATTTGTTTTTACAAATACATAATTCTTTCATCATTTGTCGTCAAATATATTTCTTTCCATTTCAATGAAAGACAAAATAACCAATATTTATAATATTGCTCGATGCAGTTTGACATTTTTTATAAAAAAAGCTATTAACCTACATATATTGAAAAATGATTATTAGTTTAGTAGAGATATTTTGACTGTAATTTTATGTCAGAAGAAAGGTGTAAATCAAATCTAGCCAAATTCTTCTTTTCATGCTCAAAATAATTTGTATTGTCTGTTTAATTTAGAATTTAATATATAATTTATGCATAAATTATAAATTAAAAATCTACGAAAAGTTCAGTTGCCCAAACGTATTTTAAACAATGTTTCTCTACGTACTTTTTGTTCGAACGTTCTCATCTATTCGCTGGCTGTTTGCTTGTAGAATGTCCAATGACGCGAGGCAGTTTACCAAATCTGCGTTCGGATTTGGTGACCGGCGATAACAGCGGCGATTCAACCGAGTCGTTGATTGACGAGGCGGAGGATTATTTACGACGAAGCATCGACTCGATGCTGACAATCTCCAGTAGTGGCGTCAATTCCGATTATTGGAATCGACAGACAGCCAGGCGGAGACGTACGCGACGATACTCCGAGCCTGATCTAATCCGTGACTGGCATCCCCCACAGGATGCCAGACCATATCTGCCAAAGGTAAACTTCACTAATCCGGGTTTTGGCAACAATTGGCACGATAATGTGCTGTTTAGAGTGATTGAAACACTGTTGAGCACGATTAGCACTAAAACTACCGACGGATTAAAACGTAAAATTTCCATCAGAGACATTAAAGTAAAATAAGTAGGAAAGCTTATAACAATACAATGAAAAGAACACAAGCTTCTGTTTATATAAATCTCTCACGTTGTTTTATATCTATAAAATTTCAAACAATTTATTTTTATTACAAGTAAAGTTCTTTGTCATCTATGGAAAATTGTAAAATTATGAAACGTTTACATCTTACAGTTTGTCGATTAGTTAATATCATTAGCTATTATACAAGAAATTGTCTGATACTTTAATTAGAATAAAAAAATATTCTTATTTGCTTAGAGAAGGTTTTTGTTTCAACAATTATCGAGAAGCATTATTAGGATTGTATCGATAAATATCAATGATGTTTTTAAACTTTTAACAGTTATTACTTTTTAAAATAAAATTTATATCTTTTGCAATGGATTACTTTAGAAGACCGATCTTTAGTTTATGATCTGTGATTCTTGTTTCGACAGATACCAAGGGATCTCAAGCTGGATCATCTCGTGAAGGTTATATCGCCCGAGGGAAAAGTTCTTCAAGGACGAGTCAGATACGTGGGACCTGTACCAGGTCGAGAGGAAACGCACGTAGGCGTGGAATTACCCTATTCGAATGGTTCCTCCGATGGCACTTTTCATGGTAGAAGATTCTTTG
>KQ435811.1:310565-336267 GCA_001276565.1 Melipona quadrifasciata
AATACAATTAGAAAATTTTAGAATTATAGAATTTCGATGGAAAATTGATTTACATATTACATAATTATCACAGAAAGTACCGTACTTTTATATTTTTTCATACCGTGTGCATCCTGCGCAATTTTGCATCTTAAAATTTTCGTATATAAAACAAACGCATGTAATATATTTATTTGCGTAATATATTTATGAACGTTGAATAGTTCATTAATAAGCATAAAAATTAAAAAAAAAAAGTTCAAACATTGATGCGTCAAAGCAGTCGTACAAAAATCATGCCGTGAAAGAACGTAGGACACTAGAAAAGTTTGAAAATTCTAGAGTGTTACGGAAACTATGTACATAACGTATCATTTCGCTATTCGATTCTATCACGGGACCGGCTTACATAGTAGAACACCACGTATTCATTTACGACCTTCGAAGGAAGCGTGACGATAGCACAATCAATTGCACGTGCGTAATCCATCTACGTTGAAATCCTCTAGCTTATACACACATATATCGTTACTTAAGTTACGTGAACAAACTTATAGCCTGTGGTGAACTTTCTGATGAAATTGTTACGTAAGAATTCGTGGAATCACAGCTTAGTACCTTAGATGTTTAAAGTTTGAACGCTCGGGGAATTTATGGGTGACCGTTTCGTGGTAATCGCTATTCTTGGTGCGCAAACTGAAAACGTTTTGCGCCTTGCCGGTTGAACACGTGAACCAACCGTTCCAGTGTAATGGTACTTCTGCTCTAAGTGTTTCGCCGATCGACAACACAATGAATAAGTGATACAGACTCTGTCGTGCCGTAGCCATAGTCCAGATCTGACCAGCGTGTTCCCAGCTTATGCACAATCGAAGACACGCTGTATATTTAAACTATGTAGAAACGGCTATCGGAAACGTTACCTTATTTTCATGTTTACCGTGGTGCATTTGATATTTTATAACACAATGACGATATTTTACAACGCAAAGTCGTAGGATCTTGGATTGATTAAAATTTTACGATCATCAGATGATGATTATTATTAAAGCCTGTGCGATTATTTCTCGACATACATAGTTGATGTGAAGGAATTGATGGAAAGTGAAGGAGATATTTAGTGACTCGAAATGATATAACCTAGCAATTATTAGACTTTGTAGATCTTTTGATAAATGTTTGTGTACATTTGGAACTAAAAACGTACAGAATATATGTAGCGTACAAAAATATGCAGGATATATTTAAAATAGAAGAATTAATAGATGAAACATATTTAGATTCTATTTTTTAAATTATGTTTATAAAAGCATAAAATATTAAAATAAAATATACAATTAATATAAATGAAAATGATAATAAAATTACATAAAAATTCAAAATCTATTAATTATAAATTGAATAGATATGTTTATGCATTTAGCCATGTAAAGTGACGTAGGATGTACACAATATGCAAAAATATACGTAATATATACATATTATTATATACATAAAGTAAAATATTTAGAGGAGATTTAAACGAGTTTACATTCAGTGCCAATTTTTTTAATTCATATAATTTGTTATAAACGATCGTGTAATCGCTATAAAAATATAAAATGATAATTAGAAAAATAAAAACTTGAATAATTATTTTTTAATCAAAATCAGAATAAGACTGAAAAAAATATTTCAATCTTAGAGCGATAATTGAAAAAATTACAGAATCTATGTAATTATTTTTTCCAATAAATTTAAAAATGCTTGAAATAATATCAAATGGATTGAAATGAAACATAGAAACATAGAACTACGAAATATAGAATCGTATTTCTGCAACAATATTTTTAATTTCATTATTTAAAAATAATGCTTGTAACAATTGAAGTTAGTATAATTCTTACTGAAAAAAGATTATCGAATGAAAAACAAAAAGAATTATGATAAAGCATATTAATTTGGAGTATCGAAATGACATTCGAAATGAATTTTAAAACGAATTTTATACGTTTATTATTCCACATTCTTAATAAGTCTGCTTTTAGTATTTTCTGTCCGTTTTTAAGCGGACGAAGTTTGTAATAATTTATAAAATGGGAAAATATCAAAGTGTGATATTTCGTTAATCGATACCGATGTCCTTCGTACATTATCATACGAAGAAGAGAGTTATCTTCATTCTTATTCCGAGGTTAAAAAAAGAATGTCTACGTAAAATGTGCTATTTTATACCGTCGATCGATGTTTTCATAAATTCTCATAGCTGTATTACTTTTCCGTCCATTATGTGCAGTATCGCTTTACAGAAACGTAAGTTACGCCGGTATACTGTTACTGAATGAACAATAATTGTTGTGCAAAGCTAGTTGACCTAATTTTTACTGTAATACAATATTAATTTAAGATCAGCTGCGTTAAATGTGTTTAATTGTGGTAAGAGTTCCTGAAATTTCACATGAAAGATTAAGAAATAATTGGACTCGCGGGTATACCGCTGATCTCGTTACTGTGTTTCAGCATAGTATTATGTAATACTTTAATAAGTGTTACAGAACATCATCTAACACATTCATTTTATTTATAATGAATTATTTGCACGACATGCATGTCCTTTTTTTACACGTCCGACTGTATTGTGTGTTTGCATAATTTTCTATAATTGTTTAATAGTGAATAGCTACAGTGATGCAATTCATTCCTATCCTTTAAGAATAGAGTTTTGTCCTATCCTTTAAGAATAGAGTTTTGTCTTTGTGCAAATATAAATCCAATCGAAGAAGAGATTTATTTCATGAACACTGTGCGCACTTGGAATATTTAATTGTATACGTATCCTGTTAAATTTTCACAGATTTAAATTAATATGGTTCGTAATTCAATGATTGTAAAATACTCAATATATTTTGAATCCAATCCAAGAAAAGAATATTAAATATTAATCGATCTCAAGAATATTAAATGCTAATCAATTAAATATTATAATGAATACTATACTTTGAATGTATGTGTATCCTATATAATTTTATAGTTTTTATACGTTCACAATTCAATCACTGAGAATTCAATATATTTTTTAATATATTTCCATCAAAATGACACGATTATGACAATCATTTGTCCTCGGATTTCAAATTGAAAAAACATATATTAAATAATAATCTTCGGCTCGTAGCCAACTGCAGTTAGAAACATCGAGAAGAAACACGATTCACGAGAACGACGGGATATTTCGCGATCGTCGTTTGTCTCTAAACTCCATATCCAGCAAACGACGCTTTAGCAGAGGATAAAGCTATTTGAGATAATGGCGGCGCGTAGTAAAAGAAAACAGTGATAAAACGTAATATAAAGAGGTAGCTCGCCAAAAAGTAACGAATGGCAAGAACACGGATGAAACGTTGTTGGCTTTAGACGTAGTTGGTCGATAGCGATTCTTGTCACATACATACATACATACGTTATCGTGAGAAACGTCTGTCTACGGACAAGCCTTGGAAAATCGCTCCAAGTTTGGCTCGAGATTCTCGCGTGACGATCGTCGTCCCTGAAAGTGCACCTCCTTCTGATTTTGATCTCGAGAACGTACTAGTATGCCGATGCGTTGCTTCGAGTTTTGCCGGTGTAACTCGAACCGTGGAAATGCGGCCGAAGGGAAATTCTTCTCATAATTCTCCACCGTGTATGATAAGATTTCAACAATTCTCCTTAAAATTTATCGCTTCGAGTTCCCAACGCTTTCGTAGGGACGTGGAGGGATAATCTTGAAGCAATTCCCTATTTGATAATTTTTACGTAGAAAATTTAGTGTCTTGAGTTTTTGATATTAGGAAGATGAGGGAATGATTTTCAAATAATTCACTGTATAATGTTTTGAAAGAGATGCGCTCTACAATCTTTTTATGGGAGGTTTATTGTCTTTTCGCGGGAAAAAAATTTTAGAATATAATTTACTGTCTGGATATTTTAGGGTTATTTGTTTCTAGAATAATTTTCTCGCCTAGATTTACTGTTTTCGTGATTTTTATAGAAAAATGAAAAAATAATTGAACCGATGAATTGTGCAAAACTGTGTTTTCTAATTTGGAAAAATAGCTTTAATTTTTCTTATGCTATTCCAATGTATACTCCTACTCCAATTTATTATAGATGCAATCATGCTAATCCAGAAGTATATTCACATTATGTATAGTGATATAAGTATATTCATTAAACTTCATTCATGAGTTTTTTTTATAATTGTTTTAAAATAATTTTTTTATAGAACTTTTTATGAAAAAAAAAGTTTCGAAAGTTTCGCAAGAAAATGGGGAAATAATTTTAAAATCACGCTTCCTACACTCTCCTTATAGGAAATTTATTATTTCGAACTTTCATATGAGGAATTTTAAAATAATTCTACGTGTAGTCTAGTACAGCTCTAATATCTGACTTTAGTAAATCACATTCTTGCAATTTGTCGATGAAAACGAGAAACACGATGTAATTTCCGATAATTCATGTAGCCTATCTCAATTGCGTGACTCTTCCTTATTTCTCCAGATTTATAGGGTGATAAAAATCGGAGTGCATGCTTTTGAAAGCTTGAAGTATTGTACAAGAAAAATGTAAATGACTTATTGGCTCATGCAATCGGTCCCTGTGTTACAATCCACGTGTTACGTGGCGTTTTTATTTGTTTCTTCTGAGAAAGGCTAACCATGCTGTGAGAACGTGGTACAACATTGATCTTTAACCGGTTGTTAATTCCTTTTCTTCCTCTTGCTCTCTTAACCGTTGTTATCCCTTGCAATAATCCACTTTCAATACATCTTCTATGTGTACATCAGTACTTTAGACTTTAACTTTCCTTTGACTTTAAAAATTCTTTTCCAAACAGTATAACTGTTTGTCGTATGGTTGGAAAATTTGTGAATTTTCATATTTTAACTCTTTGAATCCTTTGCTTCTTACCAAAATCATCAAAAATGTAGAATTGTAATACCGAATAAGGATATATTCAACAAATTAAGAATGTATTCATCTTTGAACATATATATTTTTACATTATATTATTACTTTCATTTTTTATTTGATTATATATATATCAAATTATCAATTATAATCAAATATATGATATATACATATATGATATATTTATATATAATATATTATTCTCTTTGAACCTTCTACTATTATATATTTATAACTATAATTATATAATTGCATAGCGTAATACATGGTCTAATATACATATAATATAGCATACAGTATCATAATTATAATATAACAATAAAATAATATATAATTATATTATATTTATAACTATAATTATATAATTGCATAGCGTAATACATGGTCTAATATACATATAATATAGCATACAGTATCATAATTATAATATAACAATAAAATAATATATAATTATATTATATTTATAACTATAATTATATAATTGCATAGCGTAATACATGGTCTAATATACATATAATATAGCATACAGTATCATAATTATAATATAACAATAAAATAATATATAATTATATTATATTTATAACTATAATTATATAATTGCATAGCGTAATACATGGTCTAATATACATATAATATAGCATACAGTATCATAATTATAATATAACAATAAAATAATATATAATTATATTATATTTATAACTATAATTATATAATTGCATAGCGTAATACATGGTCTAATATACATATAATATAGCATACAGTATCATAATTATAATATAACAATAAAATAATATATAATTATATTATATTTATAACTATTATAATAAAACAAATTTATGAAAGATTAAGTAAAAATTTAATTTCAAAATATTTGATCATCTGTAAACATATCGTTTTATCACATAAGAAATTAGTTTTATCACACTCTATATCATATCTATGTTATTCGAAATAATCACGTTTCTTTATTTAAAGACAATGATTTTTAATATAAAATTTTTTCCTGTGCTACGTCGTTTTCCTTTTTTTTTTTTTTTTTTTCTTCTTCTCGGTGCATTGGTTCGATAAATAACGAAAGAACCCTAGTTTTCTGTGACCAAATTGTGTTTCAGCGATCCGGATCGTGCGATTTTCGTTCCCTTTAAGAAAGTGATCCTGGCCTGGTGTACCACTTGACCCGAGCCACCGAGCAACCTGACGACTCCCCGAATTCTGCTGTCTCAGTACACCATGTGAATCGAGAAAGGAAACGATGAAACACGTATGTAAGTACGTACGTGCGCGTGATCTCTGGTGGTTTCTCAACGAGTACGTGACACTTCTTTTCATCATACTAATTTACGAAACGCCACTTAACATACAAAGAGAAGAAGGGTAAGTTCTCGATAGAGAGACAGAGACAGAGAGAGAGAGAGAGAGAGAGAGAGAGAGAGAGAGAGAGAGAGACGCCTTTAAAGTTCTACGAAGGGTTCACGGTGCTCTACATCAGCCCTACGGGCTCGTCGCAAATTTCAAACGACGAATTCGCATCGGGTCGTGAACTTCGTCGATCCGTGCGAAATTCCTTTATCGAGTTTCTTTTTCTCTCCGATCGTATTGGAAAACAGATCTCATTGATTGTACCTTAAAATCGGGAAGAGTATTTGCATTGATTAGGAGTATAATCGTTCGCGTTCGTCTAAGGTTAAAATACAAGCTTCGACTTCGATCTCCGCGAAGATTCGCGAAAGAATTCGAGAAATATTCGATGTGTTTATTCGATGTGAGTACTTAGAGGGTATTCTAGATAACTAGTTACCGATCTCTGCTAACGATTTCCGTCTGAAAATCGGCAGTATTATTATTGTCGTTCGAACTCGAACATTATAATGTAAATTATAAATCATGCGTGTATCGTTACCGAAGAAATGCACAGGAAGCCGCATTGCCGGGTCTCTCGTGACAATGAATTGTTCGTGAACGATTCGAATTGATACGGAATGAGTAAGAAACATGCTCTTAACAAGCTCTAGATTTAAGAGGGTTCGTCACAACTTGTCGACATTGATGTCTCGTCATCGCGATCGCAATGAAGGACTCGCTATTGTCATTTACCTGCAATTATATTTTTGTATTTCTTTCTACCGGTTTTCATTTTTCTCGAACGAACGAACGTTGGTCTATATTTTACATCATAGTGTGATATATCCCCAAGAGAGGGGAAAGAAAAAGAGAGAAAAAGAGAAAAAAAATACGTATTCAAAGGACACGTAGCACGGTAGATATATATGAAACTATTTTTATAACTCTTTGAGATCGTGAAGGTTTTAATTGAAGAGTGGGAAAAGAAGGAACATGCCGGAAGCGTTTTTTAATTATAGCTGTAGAGGATGGCTCCCTGTTGGCACGATGTTGTTGATGAAAAAAAGGATACGGATTCTTTCAAAGGCGAGATATATACATATATTTTCAGAGTTCGAAGTTCGAGGCTCGAATAAAACGATTGTAGAAGAAAAACGAGAATTTACGACTGTCATTTTTATAACTACGTTCGCTGTATGATATGTAGCAAATAGCGAGGTGAGAGAGCTAGCGAGACGTTTTCCGTTAGTACGGACGATAAAAATCTTTCTGTATGGGAAAATTCGAGACGCGTTGCGCGAATGTCGGAACGTTCGATAAGCGGCACGCTACTTTCAGTGTTCGATCGATATCGCGTAAGTGATTCTTCGCGTCGCGCTGTCTACTTTCAGAAAATTTCATTGACAAACGCGAAGTGGTATTCCCTACTTCGCTTAACGTTTTGCTCGAAGCTCAGTACGCGAATTCCATTATTTTTTAAACGCTGGAAGAGAGTTCGTTAAATTTAGTCTAGGAAGAGAAAAGGCAAAATGAATCGCTCGAGTTATTATTTTTTTTTTTTTTAAAGAAAATCCTTTTAAGAAAGGATTAGATAATTACGAAGGATTCTCATGAAGGAGTTCGATATAATATATTCTTCTATATTTTATATACACATTATGTTTGATACTTAACATTTACAGAGCTTTCTGTAACAGATGAAACGAAAGTGACAACGTGTATCTGAAAATTACGAAATTTCACGTAGAAATATGTATGATGCATGTACATAATTTCTTTGCCCGTGGAAATTTATTCCAAGAAGAGTGAAATTCGATTATTTTTCCGATTTTCTAATCGCAAATTAGAGATAGAAAAAAAAGTTTCAAAACAGAAGTTAGTCGTTTTAACTAGGAATATCGTACGGTAAAAGATTTATCAATTATTAATTTAATTAAAAAATTATCTGTCTCTTATTTTTTTTCATCTTGTTATTCAATCAGAGATTTTTCGATTGACGAAACCTACGTTTCATTAATGCAACGAAGTTTGTATGTAAAAAAAAGGATTATGCTACTTTATAGTTATTTAATATTAGAATTACCGACGACTAAAGCATGAAATTTTCATTGGAGACATTAAAGTAAAAGAAACAGAAAGAATTTAGAGTACACGAGCTTTTATTCATATAATTTAGAGGAAATCATTGAACTACATTGCCTTACATTTATAAAATTTTTGATAAAAATTATAAATTGGTTATTTCTAGTATTGAACTACCGAAAAAATGAAAAATTTTTCAGGAAAAATTAACATAAATTTAATAAAAATTATTAATATTCTTGTTTTCAATTTTTATCTACCTATATAAATAATTGATAAATTTATTATTGTATGATAGCTGTAATTAAAAGAAGTAACTTTTTTTTTTATTTCTTATCATATTGCCAATTACAACATAAAATGGAAAAATAGCCGAATTTTCTGGAATTAATTTTACTCCCTCAAAGTGGATTTCCGCAGGAAATACCCTACTATCTACTCAAAGTTTCATAATTTGTTGAATTTCCGGGTTAGTGATCATCCCTTTGAAAGATTAAATTGAAAGGTAATTGATTTACCTTCCTAAAGAATATATTTTACAAGTTATCATAAACGATCGAATCGATTATTTATATATAAAGTTATATTATAAAGTTGTAAAACAAGGCGATCATAAAGAATACAATTTCTCAAACAAAAATACGTTTGAATTTAAAGTTATAATTGTGTCATACTTTGAAAATATTTTGACTGATTCTCCAAAGCTACCAGAAAATATAATATATAGTAAATTATAAAACAAGTCTGCCAAATATTATTTTTTCAAAGAAAGGGTATATTTTAACTGTACACTAATAGCATTTTGTGACAAACGTTTCATTTTAGAAATAGAATAAAATTCGTAAAATATCCAGAGAATCGCCTATATTGTATACACACTGGATGTGCATAAGTATTTAGACACTTTTAAATTATTGCAATATAAAATACAATTCAAATGAATCTCTTTGACATATGTTGATAAAAATAATAGTTAATATTATAATAACAAAGTGGTTGAAGACTCTATAGTATGTTTTTATCATTGAAAGTTTAAAACGATTAGGAAATAACACATTGAAAAAAATTTATACAGATTTTTTTCTGAAATTGATACGAAGTATCAAGTAGCTATTTTCTAGAAATGAATATGAAACTTGAAAAAATAGAAAGAATTAATATTAGAAAAATGTTCATCAATCATAATTGTCGAAACGTAGTAAAAATATCAACTTCTTAACGGAATTATACCAAAGCTGGGTAAAAGATTATTTTAAATAACAAATAGGAAATAATCAATTTTATTCTGAATTTAACTTTAAAAATAAAATATTTTATTTGTTACAAGTTTGAAAAACAGTATTTTAATTGAAAGGTGCTTTGAAGTATTTTATTTATCTTAATTTATAATTTATTTCAAATTACTGGAAATAATGACATACATTCAATATTTGTTAATGTTTCGTTGTTTATTATAACATATTAATAATATATTAAAATTGTAGTACAACGTTTGATACAAACGTTTCTTTCATAATTATCGTGATATAGAGATCTATTCGTATAATTAAATTAAAAAATTTTCTAAAGCAAAATAAAATATATTAACATGTTATATCGTAATGCTTGGATTAAAGAGCAAGATATAGTTACAAACGAGTGTTAGTGTAAATATTTCATTGTTGATGAAAGATATATTTAAAATACAAGAGTGAAATATTTTATTTTATGCTTCAGATTATTAAAACAAAATATTTTATGTCTTGCTTAAAATACTATTTTATTTAAATCGTAAATGAAATATTTTTTTCTCTAATGTTTTTTCGCCCAGCTTTGTTCGTAACTCAATTAAAAAATAAAAAGACAAGCGTGAAAAGTTTGACATATTCCGTTTAATTTTCAGATCCCACTTTTCGATTTCATTTTATTTAAATCATACAGCATTTGATGTTAAAAAAAAGAAAATAGTACCTAAAATTAAAAAAAAAATTTTTTTTTTCAATATTTTCAGCTTTGTTCGGAACTTGATTTAAAAAAATGAACCTGAAAGATTTGACCATATCCCGTTTAATTTCCGAATTTCACTTTCCAATTTCATGTCTCGTTTAATTTCTCAAGCGGACTCGCCTCCCCTTGTTCTCTCGACCTAGTAACATCTGTTACGAGGAGCTCTGCGCATAGTGCATACCCGTGAACGCGTTGTTAAAGTGACAATATCGATTCCTCGTTGCGACTCTGGCCACGGAATGTGTTACCTCGTAATAACGTCTCGACGATGATGATCAAAACTATCAGCGAATCGACGCCGTGTTCGCCGCCGATCGATGATGATCTGGCAGGGCACAGAGATTCACGCGCGGCCCAATTATATACGTGGCTGCCCGATCCCCTCCTCACCCTTCTCCCACCCCCCTTTCCCCGCCGATCAAAGATGTTCGCGTGATCACGCGAAACGCTCGGAAACACTGCGTATTCTGCACCATCGCGTGTATGTATGCTCGCTCGAAGAAATATAGTGCGTTTGTAAACTCGGTTGGAAATTAGCAGGAACCGTGTTTTAACCGTTAAAGCCAATTCGACGAAGTTGCTGTTAGTCCGAGAAAGATTGTTGTATGTACCTTATCTTGCAATTGGTCAAGCGTCGCGCGAAATGCACAGGTTGTGATTAGAAGTCTGATTAGACGAGATGATAAGAGAGACGTCGAAGATGTAGATGGAGAAGCATCTCCCGGTACTCCGGTGCGTAGCTCCGTTTTGGAGTAGCCGTTCTTCGAAATTGTTGGAAACTAAAGATGGATAATCGAGTACGCACCATACGTACTTTCGCGTGGTTTTATTAACTCTAAGAATATCGTTGTACGATACGATTTATATTGTTGTTCGTGTTTATTGTGTCGTATAAAAAGTGGTCTATGCGACTGGAACAAGTACACTTCTTTTCTGGTTGCAATCGGGACAATATTTTACGACTATACGCGTTTTGTATGTACTCTTTCTTAAGTGCTGTTTCTATAAACAAAAATCATTGATTCAACAAAGAGACTTGAAATAACTTTTTATTAAAGAAGATCAGACTTGTCCCGGTTTTGTGGATCACTTTCCCAAACGAGGAGTAATTAGAACTGTTCGTTATTAACCCTCAACTGGTATTCTCAAACCACGTAATTAACCGTGCTAATTTAAATTAATAAAACAATTAAAATTAAGCAAACGTAGTAAGTAATGACTCAACGATATCAGTCGAGGATTAATACCCAAAGATTGTTGGAAATCACTCTTTATTCCAACGCAGCGGTGCTCCGTTATACTCTTGCGAATGTATATGAACTCAATAAGTTTTCAACATCGACGTCCCCGAGAAGATTGAAACTTCTTGTTCCAAGAAGATTTCATACAACTTCGTTTCGATTGACGTTTCCGCGTGGAGTCATCTCCTTTCAGTTCAGTGACATTGCTTCGATTTTCCATTGAAACGCGGAAAATACCGTCTACGCGCCGATGTCGATGTATCAGTTACATCGTTGTTCCACAGGTTTGAAACTACGACTGCGCTATATTTCTTCAAACCGGAGTACGCCTGGTACGTCCGTGCATAGTATATATTTTGAAGGGTGGGCGCGCAAGAGCGCGAGACACACTCAGTTGAAAAGCGGAAACTGTTTGCGTCGTTGTTCAACGAAAAGATCTAAAGAGGATGTGAGAAAGTGAGAAAAAAGAGAGAGAAAGAGAGGGACGGAGGGAAGAGAAAGACAAAAGCAAGAGAATTCCTAACCGGAGGCTATACGCGTTATCGACGGACAAAGTTTTTCAATATTTAAGAGGCTATAGAACACTCTGTACAATTTGAGCTGTGTATACCTTAATCGCTGTGCGCCATCCGTGGAGGGACATAATATTTTAACGCGTGTCTGTATCCGTGTCTGTATATCTGTGCGTGATAAGCAGTCGCAGTACAATCGTTTTAACGATTTTAAGCAAGACAGTATAAACTGACTAACTAACTAACGGAGCTGTTGGGGTTTTAATCAAGCGTCTTCATTGGTAGGAGGTCTCCCAAGATGCTGTCTCATCGCGAAGCGTAATCCGTTAAGAGCCAAAGTTGCATGAGTCTTTGCATGAACTTTATATATTTACTTTAATTTCGTTTTTGAACTTTGAACGGGTGGAAATTGCAATTCCACGAAGTTTGAATTTATTTTTATATATCGTTAATTCTCGTGGTGCTTAATGGACTATGTCGAAGATTCGTTCTCGCAGGTTCATGCGTCCATCGACGATGAATCTGTCAATCATGTTCGGACCGAACGATAGCAAGTTGATCTTGAACCACTTTATATGAGTAGGGTGATTGGTTAAAATCGGATCTCACGGAAGTGAGATTTTCTTTCATTGAATTTGGATTGCTGCTTATGCCAAATAATTTTTTCGAAAATCTGTATATTTAAATTAAAGCTACGTATGTATGTTTACTTTAGGCAACTATAATTGATAAGACCAAGTCGTTCAATCAAAACTTAATGAATGTATTACCTCTGTTTGAACAATTAAAAGTGTTTTCAACTTCGTTTACACTTGGTTTACACTGAATTTACACCGAGTTTACAGTAATTCTGGAAGCACAGAATAGATATATCGTCGTTGAATATTTTTCGTATAGACGAAAAAATTGTACTCTGTATAATTATTTATTTATTTTTTAAAACATAGCGACTATTCTTTTGCAACTTCGTTATCATTTTTAATAGTACTTGCAATTTTTATAAATTTTTGCAATCGATGTAAGTATAATTGAAAGCCATTTTAAGAAAGTGAATCATTTGAGTATACGTTGCAAGGCCCAATATCCACTAGTGAAAAGTGTTACATAAAAATAAAGTATTTTAACCCATTCTATTGAAGATATAATATTAACAAAATTGCGAGATTAATAAATATAAATCGTACATGTATTGAAAATATATTGAAAAATCCAGAAACTTACGAAAAGACCAAAAATTCGTGTTACATTTGACAAACGGAAAATTCTTTTGTGTTGTTCCAAACTTTGAAAGAATCGTAAGGTAAATCACTGAAGAAGAAGTGAAAACAAATTTAAAAAACGTGTTACATACTGTAAGAAAGCAAGAATATTACGTGCAACGTGCAGAATGTATAACATCTATATTTTCTTCTTTCAGATACAGGGTAAAGTTGTCTAATATGAAACTCATTTTTTAAAAACAACATAATTTTTGACTAAAAATACTTTTCTTGAGCTGTTTTACATATTTTAAAACTA
Source organism: Melipona quadrifasciata (assembly GCA_001276565.1). Lineage (NCBI taxonomy): Eukaryota > Metazoa > Arthropoda > Insecta > Hymenoptera > Apidae > Melipona > Melipona quadrifasciata. The sequence continues at coordinate 324,157 of KQ435811.1, forward strand.
TATCTCTTTTTTTACAATTTATATACCGGAAAATAAAATAAAAACAACTTAATATCTTTGTACTAAATTAAGAACAAAATTATGCAAATTCGCAGATAAAGAAAACGGGTTGCTGATATGAAACCATTTATTTTTTCAATTTTTTTTGTACATTGAGCATATAAAATATATCTCTTCAGTTCCGCGATCTTCGTGAGTCTGTAGGAAACATTTTGTGCGCCGTGTACATCAGAAGAATATCAAAAGAAGCATTCCGCGTCGTAATTTTCTTCATGGTCGCTTTCGTCGCTTTCGTCACTTGAACTTTCATTTACGCGTTTTCTTTTGAAATTTTTTTTCAATTCTTGCTTCTCCCTTGTTCTTTGTTACCTTGATTTTACCTTTTTTTTATTTAAGCTTCCTTCTGACGACGAAAAATTATTTAGCGGCACTTTCAGAACGCTTATTATGTTTCTCAATGAAAATTTTTGTTTTCTTGGCTTAACGCTTTCTACCAAGAGGCCTTGCTAGGAAAAGAATTCTTCAGGAAAAAAAAATCGGTATTTTTAACGCAATGTTTTAGAGTTCCTTTAGGGACATTGAAAAATTTCAGCGCCTTTTTATAGTCTATCTTCTTGAACTGCTTTGATTTGTCAACACTATTCGATTTGTATCCTACTCTTTCTATATTATATTGTTTATGCGAATCCGCCTAAAAAAATCAGTATAATTTTACCTTATATAAGATTTATCTCGTAATAAAAGAGAGATCTCATATTAGGAAACAATGACATGATAACTATTCAATAGTTAATTAATAGTTCAATTATTTTACAACACATAATCAGAATAAATAGGTTTTAAACTTCACCTGCACTATAGTGGCACTTAAAATAATTAAAGACTTACCATGTTGAAGATATTTCTAATTCAACAACTTTTTGCGATGTAATTCATTAACATAAATCTTTTGTATAACATCTAGATATGTTCCTTCGCGAGACCAATGTGCACACGAAAAAATTAGTAAGCTCTTAGTTATACATCAAAAAATATCGCGACTTCGTTCAGCAATTCATAAGAATTGCTCGTGTTGAGAGATGTCCTATATCAGGCGACTTTACAAAACTAGCAAATAGTATCTGCCAGTGTCTTAAAATTTTGTATCCACCATTGTATAATATATGCTTGATGAATCTTGACCAGTGGATATTAGGCCTAAATGATACTTGTCATGTGATACAATTTTACAATTGAAAATAAAGTTTTAATGTTCGAGAAATCAGTGTTGGTACGCACATCTGTCAGTAGACCTCCAAAGGGTTACAATTAAATTTTAATCATTTTTTACATCAGTCTAACTTGGTGCTTTTCACTCAAAATTGTTTCTTTTTTTAAACAGGTTAAACTCGATCAAAACATTGCCCAATGTAAACGAAACTTAACAAAAGTGACATTGCAAAAGCGTGGAAGCATTATTCAAATACTTACGTATTATACAGGATGTCCAGAGGTTTATTGTTCAAACTTTGCCAATGTGTTCTATAGGATTAAAATAGAACTGAAATGTTCACAATTGCTTGATTAAAAAGTTATAACAGAAATTGCGAGAAACACACGTTCGTAATTGCTTCATTAAAAAGTTATAACTAGTATAGCGGGTTTTATGTACACACAGTGCATGTAATATACGGAAATATAAAATATCCAAAGTAAAGTACATTAGATGAAGTAAATTTGGCAATGTTTATAAAAATTTTAAAATGCATAAAACGCGTATTCTAGTTACAACAAAAATATAAAATTGCGAAGAAATGCACACGTTACTAGATTGCGGATTTTCATGGTTTTGTGGGACATTCGACAAATAAATAGTATTCACATAACATGCAAAAATAGATGAATGTCCAAAATATTATTGACAATATTTATTTAAGTAAAAGTATAATACCATAATAATAATAATCGTCTATTTAAGTTCCATTTTTTAAATTATATGCATAAAAGTACGAATTTGCATAAAAATCCAGAATTTAGTTATTACTTTTTCTTTCGTTTAATGCAGGATGAAATAACATACGTAATATTTATGGTATATCGAAGTGAAGTAAGTTTATTCTTTTGTGAGTCTATTATTACACTGATTTCCACGATGGAAAACAAACGTTTATAATACAAAAATATGTCAGGAATCGAAGTAAATAGTCTTTTATTTAAAAAAAAATTCTGTTCGAACTTTCGAAAGTGAAATTCTATTCCTGTGTTAAATTTTGTGGAAAGAAACTTTTAGGAAATTCTTTGAAAAATATTCTCATTTTGGAACCTGTATAACAAAATATTAATACAAACAAGTTTATTAATAAACACTTGGAACGTTTATTAAAAAAGATTTCATAAGATGGTCAAAGATGATCACTGAACTATTAGGTACTAGTTTTACTTAATGATATAATATCATATTACTGAAAGTTCAAATGTTTAAATGTCAGATTAATTAACTGATAATGACGATTAAAAATTAGATATTACATTATTTTATAAATATCATACTTGTATTCAAGAATGTCCACAACTATTCATTTCACAGAGCAAGTTTTAAATTTTAAAAAATGAAATATCTGTATAAATATTACAAACAAATAACATATTCAAAATATGAATTTAACTATTTAGTAACTGTTTAATAGTGTTGTAGTATTATTTATTGCATGATATTTGGTATTTGTTACAACGATTGAAAACTTTCTTAACATTGACGAAAGAATTACATTCCTATATAGAAAAATTTTTCTTTTTATATTTCCTATCATAGAGAAATTTTTATTTTTTATGCTATGTAAACTTTCATTTTCAAGAACTTCTCATTGGGACTTATAATGTGAGAATATTTAAGAAAAAAATTCCGTGGTCCATGTTTTAAATAGAACTTATTAAAAAGTTTCATAACATTTTTGATTCCTGAAATATATGATTCACAAATGACGATGAGATTTGGTCTACAATAAATTCAATAGCTTATTGATAATACATCATACTGATAATATATAATACTTTGGCCAATATTTTGAAACGCATATGTAAGTATGTATTTTTACTTTTTTATTTAACTTTTTAATCCCTTATCTTACTCTTATCTTTTCAATTTTCCTAGATAAGCATTGGTTACTGTCATTTATTACGTCGTATTGAAGTAACAAATTTATTAATCTACAATTTAAAGAATCGAAACTTGCAATTCAAATTCCACAAGACCTTAAAATTTCTTCCATGTAAAGTATTAAATTTATCAGTTTTTAATTTAGAGAACTGAAAAATTTACACTCGAATTCCACAGGACTTTGGAATTTCTTTTATGTAAAACATCAAATTTATTAATCTTTAATTTCAAAAATTGAAACTTCAAATTCCAATCCAAATTTCACGGAACTTTAGAATTTACTTTCTTATTCAAATCGAAATGATTCGTACCAGCAGCAATTTTTGTCACATGGCATTTTAATTTTATTTTTACCTATGAACACTAATGAACATGTTTGAATACCGAATCTCTGGATACCACTCCGTATTACAAAGATCGTCTTTCGTTACGACAGAAACACAACCGAATAACTTCTAACGTGTAATTCGAAAAAGAAAAGAAAAAAATACTGAAACGTTATTTTTTATATTATTGTCACAGCGTTCGTTGCCGGTCACACATCCGACTCATTGCATATTCATATAATAGAAGCTGTGTAGTAGGTAATTCTGGTAAGACTGGTCGCGGTTGATTGTCGTAATTGGAGATAATGACGGTAGTAAAATCAAGGACAAACATCGCTGGTAATCTGCCATTAGTATCTCGATTCTCAGAAAAACGCAAGTTACTCAACTGGAATTGCATTTTACTACGAAAGAAGAAGGGAGGAAGAGCACATGCATTTGCCACGGAGTGAATCGTCGTGACATGCACGTGAGACGCTAGTTGATGCGAAAAATCATCGACGTGGAGATTGCTTCTTACGCATAGTGTCTAGTACCTGCATCTTTGTATTTATTTCCTTGATAAAAATACAGATTTTTGTTCGAAATTCTTTCTTTGGCAGTATTCGATGATTTTCGTTGTTCATTGAAAAAAAAAAACAAATAATAGGTTGTGTAATAAATTCGTTCGTCATATTTTTAAGGACATTAACCACTTTGGTTGGAATTTAATCAAACAAATACGAGAGCCATAAGGGCCTAATTTTTCAGTAATTGACTGAGGAATCTCTTCAACAAAGAAATTATAACTGATAATCAACTGATAATCAGTAAGAAATACGTAAAACCTTTATTAAAGTACAATTTTCAGTACTACGAGTGAAAACACGTGAAACTCTCTTTTGGATTAAATTATCACGCGCGAGACACATTATTCCAATCTAAGTGGTTGAAAGTATGTATCATAGAAAATATAGTAATAACATGCATGAATCGTTTGCATTGAACAGAGGAGGCACACGTCGTGTAAATAAATAAAATATAAAATACGATAAATAATTATAATTGTAAATAGAAAGAGAACAGAAAGAGCATTATAAATATCGAAGTACGATATGAGATTGAAAATACGTATAATAGTAATACATAATATTAAAAATATTAAAGGTATTTAAGAAATTTATAGAAAATATTGGACTTGTAATCGATGAACGACTTATTGAAATATTTGCTGTTTACTATTAACAGTAGATTATTGATCGTTTCAATCAACGAGAAAAATATTGTTTACAAGTAATTATAATTATATAATTCAAAGAAATATACGTAGATGTTGTAAAATCAAAAATACATTGACAAAAATACGGAAGCTACATATGGTCGTTACATAACTATACATAAATTAATTTCATTATTAACGGTGCGAACGAACTTGTCACGCAACCTAATAGTTTATATCATCCGAATGTTTGAAAAGCTTCGGTTGCCATTTTATTTCGTTTATTAATGTATTCTAACACTCTATCTCCTAACTTGAAAGACAAGAAAAAATTATATTCCAAAGCATATATTTTATATGTTATTATAATTATTTATAATTATTTATAAAATTTATAAAATTATTTATAATTATATTTCAGCTTTTGCGATTTGTGTCTAGGTATTGTTCATCGTACATTAAGTGAAGCCATAAGAAATATAGATAGCTCGCAGTTTGCGAAGCTGACAAGAGGTACGATTCTATGAGGATTACAATAGACGATAATTTTCTACACGTATCGTTTCTCAATTTCTCACTGAACGCCATTGACGACTTCGCGACAGTACTAACAACGATAGGCTGAATCGATTTCACGCTTTTAGACGATCTTTGTACCTGGATCACGTTGTTCGTTCGTTCGCTGTTCAAATAAAGGATTACCGTTCATTCTCGCGCGATTTATACGTGTGTGTCTAACAATAAGTAATATTAGATGTGTCGTATCAACAATCTCTTGCTCTGTGATTTTTTCTCATTTGAATACGTTGGATTGTAACGTACGAAATGACCCGACATTTAATGGTAATTTTAAACTCTGCTGCGTTCTTTAGATCGTCATTTTCGATCCACTTATGTCTCTTCGAAATTAAAAAACGAAGTATGAAAAGATTTCTTGTAGGCATGCGTGATATTTCCAACATAAATTTATTCTCAAAATATGATATTCTTATTTATTTTGAAATATTTTATGTTCTTGTTTATGCTTAAAATGTTTTAAAAACTTTTCGTTCGCGAAACTGTGCAAGAACGAAATAAATATAAAAATTCGAAGGTCGCAGCAGAGTAAAATGAATTTTCGTTGACTGAAACAAGAACTATTGTAATCTGCACGTTTTTCTAATTAATTGTAAGTTTCTTAAATCATCATTTAATCACGTCAATTAATTTAATTGTAGAGTTAGTTTAATATTATTTTATTCTTGCAAAAGTTTGAGGTTTTAGTTTGATGAATTTTTTAAAGGCATTTTCAGCAGTTTAATGATCTGTATTTTAGATATTTTTTGATAAAAAATGATTATAATGATAAAATGGCAATTAAAATAAAATAAAAGCACTTCGGGCACCGAAATACTGGGTGATCACTGAAACACTGAATGATACAAAACAAAACTTTTACAAACGCATGTTTTTTTAATTTTTTATTATTTTATTTGGAGATATAACTAATGGATTTTTTCAGTATTATGTGCGAATTAAAATTTTTATTAATTAAAACTTTTCTTCTTTTTATGAATTTTTCAAAACCCTTTAGTTTTTCAGTGGCCACCCTATATTATTTTCCTTAATTTTTCGATTGCCCTGTGTCGACTGCACATTTCGGTCAACTTTCACGCATTGTTTGATCTTTAATCGAGCAAAGAATACAACGTGTAAATTTCGTGAGAATGACCACGATAACACAAAACTTCAGTACTATGTATTATCGTATATTATCACCGGAGCAGAAAGCCCGTGCAATTAATTCCGGTTCAATCTTTTCCTCGTAACACCTGCCACGAGCCGCACGATTTTAACGTCCGGCAACAACTTCGCGGATATAAAATCTCTCTCGCGTGACTGCAGGCAAATTTAGTTATGCTATGCGAGACGATGCTATCTACCTGTACGTAATATCTTTTGTTCGAAAGAATGATCGAAAACTCGGCGAAACTTGCCGTTTTTTGTTTCTTTTTCTTTTTTTTTTTTTTTTCTTCCTCTGTATCTATTTCCGACACAGATTAAAGTAGTGTCTGTGTCGATTTCAACGCGACGAACTCGCTCTTCGCTTCGTTGCAAATTCAAGTGGACTCTCGTCGTTCTCGACAGAGGTCACTTGAATCCTATGAATGATTCCATCGAGAAGAAGCGAAGAGTTCGATCTTTCGTTAAAAATTTCAAACCAAATCGAGGGCCAAATCGAATTTCACGCACGCCGTATCATTGGTTAAAACACTCGCACACGATGGCATTAGCTCTTTGTTTTCTCGCGAAATCCTAGTTTTTCTGTAATATTTTCGCGAAAGCAAATGATACAATTAACAAAATAGTTTACTACATATTTAATGTGTAGTAAAAAATTATAATATGTAGTAAGTAGTAAATAGTTTACTATTTGCTCTATAAATAGTTTACAAGTCATGTGTATAGTAGTAATCTCCAATAATGAGTTATACGAAAACATAAAAATTCGAGAATCAAGAAGGCAAATCATTGACACATGAGAACTTTTTTTTTACAGCTCTATCACGCATTTGGGAACAGAATATAAAATATTTTTAAAGACAAACGTTCTTTTTTAACGTTGGCGCGATATCATTCGATTAATAACATTTCGCCATTAAATGCAGATTAAGCACAATTAAAAATACGTCGATACCTTTTCGACTCTTAGATTTTTATATTTCTTGTATTATTATTGTACAGTTCGTTATTGGAAATTGCGGTAAATTTCTAATTTAGCAGCTTTTCCAAATTTTGGCTATCTCCGTTTCTTTAATAAGAGGTTTGTTTCATCACTAAACCAAGAAGTCAATCGGGAGAGGTCGAAACAGTTATATATTATAGTTCTTGTTACTTAAAAAAAAAATGTCATTTATTTATAAAAAAATTCCAAGCCAGCTAAATAACCGAAAATTGGGAGAAGCCGCAAAACTAGAAATTTACCGAAATTGTTATTGCGCACATTAACTTTTGCACGTAGTGACCTCAAAATTTACGCAAGTATATCATTCGTTTTCACAGAGATATCGTCAAAAAACTAGGTATGCCGATACATTCTTTTGACCCAATGCTGTATACAGCTTAACACGAATTTTCCACGATTTTTCGCGAATAGGTAATGTTGAAAAATAGCTGGCCCGCGTTCTGCGAACCTAGAAATCGTTGGGGATTACCTAGATTGCCTTGTTAATATGCAGAGTTGCTCTTTGTTGTCCTGAAACCATCCAATCGAAAAGTAATCTATCTTAGCTTTTGAATCTCGTTTAAATTGGCCTCATTTTTAACACGTTGACAGCCACGACGTCAACGTGATTTAGATGTTTGAATTAATTACTTTACGGCTTTGATACCAATTTTTCAAGCAAAAATGTCGGGCTTTTTTCATATAGTATTGTAGAGTTTCTTCAGCAACGTTGAAAAATTTTCCCGCCTTTTTGTGACCCATATTATCTTCTCGAACTGCTTTAATTGTCGATACCATCCTATCTTTATCTTTATCGTTTCTTTCTTAGCGGAATTCGCCTAAAAAGAATGAACGTAATTCGGTGCTTTATATAAGATCTGTTTCACAATAGGAACTTCCAGCGGTCTTTATTGATAACTATTGATAACTCTTCAATAGTTTAAAGATTAGCCCTTTGTTGTTTTACAAAATATAGCCAGTAAATCTTGAACTTTACTATATCATAGTAGTTGAGAAAACAATCAAACACTCAACATCAGTCAAGTTAACTGATATGTAAAATTAAATAAATAAAGATTTAATAAAATTAAAGATATTTATCATTGAGTATAAAGAGTCTTTCAAACACTTTTTGCGATAAAATTTACCAACTTGTGCTTCCTCGAAGCGTTCGACAGTTTCCAACGTTAACACGTAGACGAAACAACTGATAAACGTTTGATTTAGTTACGGTCGATAAATAATCCCGATCACGCTCGACAAATCCAAATAACAAAGATAAGCTGAGGGAGAGGTTATCATTTTATGAAATAACCCAATCTAATGAAAGTCACGCTATTTACTCGAAATATTCTGTAGATTCTGACGAGGATAGTGATGACAAGCTCGTAACTTTATTATTACAAACAGAGAAAAATTTTAAAAAATCACAAAATTTTGAATTCAAATAATTTCCTTAGAAGAGTGCGGAAAAGTATACTTTCCATCCTGTCCATTTCCATTTTGTGATAAATTTATCAAAAAGTAACGCTCAGATGTAATATTTTTTAAACTAGAGAGATCCAGAGAAATAATCGTGATCCGATTAATCGAGATTCTACCGCGAATTTGCAGACAAGATTCGCTTGATTTTGACCCGAATAAGGATAATCAATTGGCGACAAACACATTCAAATTGTTATCTTTTATCTTTACCTCGAGTAAAATTTGCCGAACCCTGCTGATTTGCGATGCAGAGTACAAAATTTACCGAGGCAACGAATGTGTTGAATCGGAGCTGCACGACACACCTAATATGCTTATGCGCAGCATTGCGAGACGAACACGTACCTCGGTGCTGTATTTAATGCCATTTAAGTACAACAGTAACGCGTTCGACCGCGTGCACTTAAGCTTGTTATCACGCGTACGTTCGATGTAACGTTCACGATCGCGCTCGAGATTTCTATTCTCGTTCTCAAGTCGCACGATTCTGTTCTAAAAATATTTTTCTCGATATGACGTGTGTCAATGGCTAAGAAGATTCCGTGGCTTTATTTTCTTTCATCACGGAGAGTAAATGGTGATGAGATTATTTACGGATGTTTTTACAGCATTTATTTACAGAAAATTTAAAGCTTCAAAACTATATACTTGTAGAATAAATGTCGATGGTTGGAATCATCTCTTTAATTTAGTTTAGTATTAAAATAATTGGTTTGCTCGTCAAAGGTTTAAAAAGGATATATATTACAATGTACTGAATAAATATGTTTAAAGGTGAGTGGATTTTTAATTCTTTATTATTACAAACATTCAGACTTTTGGTAATTTTTAAGCGTGCAAACTTTTGACAAACTTTCATCTCATTTCTTAGCAGATTTCTTGATAAAAAAAAGTAACAGAGTTGCGAAACGACGAATATACTAATATGTAGTTTATTCAACTATCATTTCTTCCATTATGTTTATAAAAATATGAAAATTTTGCACAAACATCCGCAGTCTATTTATCATTAACAAAGAGTATGAGTTTTTTTAAAAATTTCAGATTTCTACGAGGATAAATTTGAAAGTGGATTAAATTAATAGTACGTAGTAATACGTAAACTTCTTAGGCTCTATTCGTAGATATTGCTTATAAAGATAAAAATTATCAAAGATATCATGATTGCTTAGAATTTACTTAATTTCGTTTACTTAAAATACATAAAGTTCTGGTATTTTACTTTAAATGTAGCTTTCCGTGGGAAGCCAAGATCTTTTCTTTAACCCATTAAAGAGCAAACAATAATGTATTACGATATCATAAATACTCTTCAACTTTTTGAGATTTTGTAGAATTATTTGTGTTTAAATAAGAAGAGATAAGGATGAAAGAACGTTAGGCGAATTTCTTTTCGTAGTCTAAATATTGAAAAATTAGAATTTTGTAATATGTCTGGACTAATTGAAAAGTGGATTAATGGATCAATTTTGCTGGAAGATATTTTTCTATTATTAAAATACGTATCTTTTCAGAAATAATTCATCAGCATATATAAACCTTCAACACTGATAGATAATTTCTCTTTTTGCAAATGTTATTATTTCTACAATTACACATTTCTCGTTTTCTCGAATTGCCCGATTTTATTTTTATCTTTTTTGGATTTTCATTTTTTCATTTAACTCTTCGCGAGCAATCTGGATCGGTGTCAAATTTTACTCTTGAATTCCGTGTGAATTTTTACTTTTGCTAATTATTCCTTCGAATATTTGATTCAAAGATCGATCGCACATCAAAGTAATGATTTCGAGAAGTATCTCTCTTTTTCTAGATCTTTTAAAAGCCGGAAATAGTGAGATATTAGATTAGTTATAGTTATAAATCAGGGTTGGATCGAGTGATTAATGTTTACGGTTGATAAGTAATCGTCTTTCGTTGATTGAAGAAAATGAATCGTCGAAAAATCGTCGATTAATTTAATCGATCAATCGCGTTAATCGTCAATTATCAATTTATCAATTTACATTGGATTTATATTGTAATTTCATTTAATATGAAGATATATTTTGAAATTGTAACAAAGCGTCGACGCTTTGGGATTAAGATATTTAATCGAAACGTATTCTTGGTTTATACTGTCGAGACGTATAGAGCGACTTATATGTCCAGTTGCAAGTCTACTTAATTTGTTTTGGACTCCTTCAAACTAACAATAATAAAAAACTGCACGACTTGTACCCCAGTACGATTCGTTTCACTGAAAGGGCCAGAAGTAACTGTTCTAATTAGGAAATAAAGACGACTTTTTTGCCATAAAATTTATAATTATAATTTTTTGCATTGATATGCAAACATTTGAATCGATACAAAACAAATTACAGGCGCGATCGCTCAGTATGTCACCAGACCACGCCACTCCTACTCAAAGTTTATCCCACACCCCCTCGCGAATCACGTGACCCAAATCAACCAATCGCTAATTTTCGTTGCATTAGCGTTGCACCTGAAGAGGCCCGATATTCTGAATTACCCCCACTAAAATCACTTTCAGTGATAAAAACTTTACTTCGTTGCACTAGGCATTAATATTATTTGACTGTTCACGGACTTCTCTCTATACATTGTTGCATGGTGTCTCGACCCCTAAAATAATCGTGAACAAGAAGACTCATAGAAAACGTTAATTTCATGCAAAAAGAATTGCAGCAACTAATCGTGAATGAAGCATCCGACTGACAATTACAATTGAAATTAATAACAGTCAACGATTAAAATAAGAGTTCAATCCTTAATTGCGATTTACGAAATTACTAGTTAATTACGAAATGTTATTTGCTCGTTTATCGCAACTAACACGACTAAAGTAGGTGTTTAATCTTTATTTACGTACGCTCTCCCCTCGACGAATCTGATCTTACACACCGAGATCATTGAATTGGACGTTGCGCCTTTATGTAACGAAAAATAAAGCGTAGAAGACGTTCTTTTTTTCTATGTGCTGTATTACTCTTTTTCCATAACACGCGTAACGTGTGTTTTCGTCACGCTCGACGACCCATCGATAAGAAGAGACACGTTCGAGGCGGATGAAGAGGCGTTTCGTGGCAAACAGAAGTGTTTACAGGCCGCGATACGTTTACGTAACACCGCTGACGAGATACAGCCGGTTTTTCCTTTCCTGTTGAATCGTTTCATCGAACGCCAAGAGACGTGGAAACGTAATTAGTGCCCTCGATGATCTGCGTCATCTTTTTTTTTTTTTTTTTTTTTTTGGGGATTT
>KQ435811.1:343870-359884 GCA_001276565.1 Melipona quadrifasciata
AAGAGCGTTTTAGAGCGTTTAGCCCGACACCGGGGATTTAAATCTCGAGCGTTCTGGAGCGTTAGGGCCGGCAATGGATTAAAGGAGAAACGACTCGAGACGACTCGTTTACACAACTTCGCTTCTTCTTCCTCTTTTTTTGTTTCTATTTCATATTTGACGACGCAAACTTCACTTGGTCCAAGCACAAACGCATATTATTAGCGTTGAAGCAAATTGTACAAATTTCATTTTTCCAAGCACAATAATATAAATTATTACATTTAATATTGAAGCGAGAGAAAGGGTCAAGGCAACGAAAACGTAATTACCGAGAGCTACCCTTGGACAAACTTCACGGAGAAGATTCCAATTAACGTTTTCGTCATTTATTCGCGGCACATTTTCATGAAAATTCGCAAGTTGCACGATTGACGACGACATCGAGTGAGAAGTGAAAATAAATTGGAAGATGAAAATCAGAACGGTCGATTGTAACGGTGTAAAGAAATTTGCATCAGAAACGTGACGCCGAAATGTTGAATAATGCAACAAAATGACGAATCAGGATATTCATCGAGCGAAAATTACACAGTTAGAAAATTTTAGTTTGCTTGATGTATCCATCGATCCATTAATCACGATAATCGGTCAAACACGTTCCGCTAATTATTAGTTACTTCACAACGGATCAATTAGTTGCTATTCGCAATTTAAGATCACGACATCATCGATGCGCCATCGAATAACTTTGTCCGATGATGGGCAATTGAGCTAATTGAGCTAATTAGACCGTGCCCTACTGTTGCTGAGCTATTAATCAGTCGATTTATGAGCGTAACTGGATCGATCACGATGAAAAATTGATTAAAATTGGCATTTTAAATTGTTCTAATTAGGGATGGGTTACTCGAAACGTCGAGACTTTGAAAACCCTTCGAAATGTTGAACGTCTAACGAAACATAGTTTTTTGTACAATTGAAATTAAATCAAAAGTATCCAATTTATTTTCTACTATCCGCAACAAAGTGTCACAAAATGTTGAACTCTCATATCTTACATCTATGTTTCATCTATATTTTACAGATACACCTCTGGTTTTACAAACACGGCCCAAAAATGTCCCATCAAACGCAAGTATTTGAAAATGTTTAAAGACAGTGAGATCTTTTGCATTTTTCAATGAATTGAATTGAAATCGGTAATTTCATTTTTTCATGTATAATACTTTGAACAAATACATAAAAATCCGTGGTTAAAGTATTGGGATTATTATTCATCGTGTTTCGTGTTCCTAGTAAATTTTAAAGGTCTAAATAAAATTTAGTCAATAATCAATAATCAACAATTCTGTCATTATATTATCACATAATACAATATTTCATTAATTTTTATTATTGAATATTTATTGTACGAGTGACAGAACATTTGTGACGAGCGAAATGTGAAAAACTAAGAAGAAAATGTGGAATAAAATTTTTTCGTTCGAAGCCTTGAGAAAATCGAGGTTGGAAATTTATCAATCATATTTATATTTGGTTAATTTTAGAACGAATAGAAACGATTAATCGATAGAAGGCCATTCCACGTGCGAAAATAGATTAAAAATATAAAACGAACGTAACTTTTTTCCGTTTGAAGCTTCGTTTCCAAGAAAGCTAAAACTTTGATCATGTTTAGTTAATAATTGCATTTTTTATCAATTTTCGAATTTAATTCTCTTGGAAAGGAAGGTTTTAATTTTATTTTACGTGTCCTCGCAAGTAAAATGGTTTCTTGTCAATCGTATATTCCTGACAAGTCTATCGACAAGTGTGCTTAATAGACTTCCGACCACGAGTTTCTCGAAATCTAAACGTCGAACGAGAAAACTCTATTTTCTAATAAACTCCAATTTTTTTCTTTTTCTCAATTTTTTCACGAGGAATCGCTTCATGCTCTCGCAACGTATTATTCGACAGCAACTACACTCTCTACAATAATAAAAACAAACATAGTAAATGCATCTTATATCCGAACTCCCATTATCCGAATATTTGATATCTGAACGTTTTGCTATACAAACATTTTATTATTCGAATAGAATATTTATTTATGATGTTAAAATAAGCTTTGAGCCTGCAACTTGGAGAACTTTGAACTGTAAAAGTTTAAGTTTTCAATTTTTAAAGAGATTCAGAGACTCGGACTATTTAAATTGTACGCAATGATGATTATAAACAGATCGTAGACTGTCATATTACTCGTGGAATTGACTTTGAAGAATTGAGCCTTGAAGTTTCAGTCTTAGAGCTTGAGCTTTGTGTAACTAATTTTAGTAGCCTATTTAGACTCGCTATTTATTAGCAATAGATGCTTCTTCTGATTATTCTGATTGTTAGATAATTGCAAAAGAACTAAAATATGAGATATAAAACTTTACTTATAGAGAATAGTATTGATATAAGAAACTTGAAAAACAGAGTTAAGAAATTATCCATTGATGATTCGTAATAATAAGAAACTAATAGTATTGAATATAATATTTCATATAATATGTAAAAAACTATTTTCAATTCCGCGATAAACGTTTCGCTTATGAGCGACGAAAGTATTTTAAATATAGCTTGTTCAAACACTGAAACAGTAAACCAAAATGACGAGTTTCGAATTCGCGTTTTGACAATTTAGAAATTAACTTCGAATCCATCTCTAATTCAAACCAAATTCTAGACGATTAAATGAACTCTTGCTGATTAAATCCACTTATTTCAACCTGATTCTGTTCCTATTATATGAACGAAAGATCTTAATTGATCTTAAAAATTAATAAAGGATTCCTGTTTTGTCTCTCAACAAATTCACATAAATGAAGTTCTACTGCATTTTTACGGTTGTATAATACTTTCGTAACGTAGGGATTTGATACTAACAAGATTAGATCCACCAATATATAATATCAAGTTGTCTCAAAAGTTTCTTTCACGATCTGAACGCGGGATTTGATTGGGATATTCTTTCTCAACCTCTTCGAATATTAATATTTGTTCCTTTCATTAAAAAATTCTCTTCGATCTTATGCTCGACAAATGACACAAAAAAAAAGCACCTTGAACGAATATTTTGATAGCAAACTGCAGAAGTTTCGCGAGGATGGCATTATGAGCTTTCTCGAGGGATGGAGGAAAATGATAGATCAGAATGAAGGATAACGTAAAATACAAAATATTGTACGTTAGTGGTCTATTAATAAAACGAAAATGATCTACGAGAATACAAAAATATATAATTTTATAATTTCTGTAAGAAAAGTACAATCGAAAAATTGCCGGTTAGAAATCTCTGCTTTTACAGAATGATCTAACATTTTTTACGTATTTTAACAAACGATTAATTTTCAGCATTTAATTCCGAAAAGCGGAGAGACACCTTACGAAATTGAAGAAGCAACGAATAACTGTTGCCAATTGAAGGCGATTAGAAGAGAAATAAAGATTTACCAAATGACTGTTCATCGTGGGATTAACTGGTTGCAACGGCTCCGGTTTGGATATTCGTCGTACTGATGATGAGATGCCGGGTTAGCCACGTTTTATACAGTTTCACTTGGCCACAGCTTTCTCGTTTTTCCCGATCACCTAGCACCGGGCTTGGCTTCTACGCGACAGCAATTACTCTCTGCACTTCTTTACCCGCTATTCCAGACCAACCACCACGTTTGCAACTACGACCAACGCGAAAATTGACGGCTCGAGCTATTTTTATTGTTCTCTCATTTCCTTTTCTCTTTCTTTCCTTTGCCGTTCGTTTAGGAAGTCGTGGACACGTCGAGTGTTTCGTCGGAAACAAAAAATTCAATGAGTTTAATTGCTTCGCTAGAACAGGAAACTAATATTATGCGCATTACTTTCTTCAAATGGTAATTAACCACGATGGTTTGTCCGATAGGTAAATTATACTATTGACAAATTAATTTCTCATTTTTGATCATTTTTGTCATTCTGTTATTTAGGAAAATTAGTCACGAGAGAGAATAAGATAATTAAGTTAATTATGGTTAGTTTGGATCGTGCTCTGTTAGCAAACAAAAGAAAGTTCAAGATGTTTAACATAGAATTGAAGAGGATAAGAATTTTTTTGCGTTTTGTAAAAATAAAACGATAGCAACGTAGTAGAATTAAGACTAAAACTAGAACTGTTACATAGTTCGTCAATATGACAAACTGTGGATTTTCTCCTTTTGCAATTAAATAAAAAATGTGGATATTTTTGTCAAAATTAATGTTGATTTCTGTTTACATAGAGGCGTGATTGTACAAATTTATTTATTATCATTTGTAAATGGTATTTTGACTCGTGTTAGAAATTGGTAGTTCTAGTGTTAAATTAAATTAGGTAGTTAAATTTAATTTGCAAGTCATTTATCAATCGAAAGTCATTTTAAGAATTTTTTCTGTTCGAAGTTTAACGCTGGACGTTGCAAATAATCGACTGAGAAAATGACGAAAATAATTAATTAAAGTTATTAAGTTATTTATCAATCTAAAAACTTGAGAATTTTTTTCGTATTCTGTTCAAAGTTGATATATCTTTTAACGTCAGAAAAACACAATTGAATCGAAAATGACGAAAAGAACGCAGTGGAGTTGCATTTAATTTACAAGTCTTCGTAAGAATTTCTTTACATTCTCTTCAACGTTAAAAAAATGTAACTGAATCGAAAACATCGAAAAGAACGTGGCAGGATCGAGTTTAATTCAACTCACAAATCTTCCGTCATTTACCAATTTAAAGTTTCCTCGATATAAATATGAAAAATTTCAACATTTATAATTCAACGTGTCTATTATCTCTATTATCTCTATTATCTCATACGTATTCTGATATTTAAATAATCAATAAAGTAAATCTAAAGTAAAGACTTATCTTTTAACTGAAACTGAAGCTGAAGCTTAATCGATCAGCTAAAAACGAGCTCCTCCTTTACTAAATCACGAAATCGCTGGAGTTGAAAGAGCCGAGTTGAATTTCTATACCCCGCGCGCGAACAACTATACCCCGTAAAAGTAGATACTACTCACTGTTCCAGTGCAGTAATTTCCGATAACGTCCTTTTCTCTTCCTCCTTCTCCTTCTATTGCCGCTGGTACCGGCGTTGCCGCTCGTCGAGGGCTTTGTCCCCTCTTTTTTGCGGTCGTCCGCTCGGTTCCGACTTTTACCCGTGGACAAGAAGCTCCGAAAAATTCCCGATCTTGTATCACGATGCCGTAATCCGAGAAAGCAGCGACGCGGATGGATAAAGTGAAAGGGAAACGACGATTTAGGGTTCCGTTAAATGACATCGAACGGATGCAGATAGCTCACAGAACGATCATTTTATTCGACGGGGATATTTTGCTTTTTTGTCTACTCGGGTACAATCGATCTCGTGAACGTACATTCTGACTTCTCTCTCGCAGTTCGAGCCGGCGGACAAAGAATGTCCGTGTTATCTTACGTACGATTATCGAATAAAACGAGCAATCTTTGGAGAACTTTCAGATCTGTCGGCGTCACTAGGTCGGTAGATGCGTTTGTTAAAAGCGTTCGAGACGACAAGTCGATTCTTTTTCTTCTGTATTTTGCTTTTTTTTTCTTTGTTTTTTCAAATAAAATTTTTAGGAAGACGAAGGCGTAAACTAAGGATGCAATAAATGGACTTAATGCGATAGGTAGAATGGAATCAGTCGTTTTATTAAGTAACGAATATAGTATTACTGCGGATCACCCGTCATCTTGGTGAGAAATAAATCCGGTAGTACGCATGGCTTGCAATGCTTCGCGATATATTACATGCTTAAAGAGAACAAGATAACATGAAGAGATCAATATGGCACTGTTATTTTTATGAGATATTAAATAAATAATTCTCTGAAACAAAGGAACCTCTGCGTAAAAATTGCCGTAACTAGGGCGTCAAAAGAAATAATCAAATGTTGAAACAAAAAAAAAAAAAAAAAAAAAAAAAAAAAAAAAAAAAAAAAAAAAAAAAAAAAAAAAAAAAAAAAAAAAAAAAAAAAAGATTGTCTCTCCCTACTCGTTCACTCGTTTATTTCCCACCAATCTGACTTAGATTGATATAACTTCGTAAAAAAGAAAGAAAATCGCACATCTACTTGGTATCTTATTTTAAAATGTGAAATTTCTGTTTTAAGTTTACTTTTTCCAGAAATGACTTTGCATCATGCAGCAGCTTGTTTCCTTTTTTTAAACTCTCTACCATTTCTTTTTCATCGTTCTATTGAATTTTGAACATTAAGAATAGATGATGAAATATAATAAGATTTTTGTCGTTTAACTTTGATATTCAAAGCTCAATGAAATGATGCAAAGTCATTTCTGGAAAGAGCAAATTTAAAACATACAGCAAACAAAAATCATACAGCAAGTTACGTATAAAGAGAAAATTTCAAGCTTCAAGATTGTCAAAACATAATGGATTTAGTTACCAAAAATTTGTTTTATGTTTTTACGTTTGAATTTTGACAATTTTCGAAATGGGATGAAATGGATTGTTACATTACCTCCTTTTTCAAAAGTACATCAGTTTAAATTATCGACAATTTTTCATTGTCATTGGTACAGTTATGCTCTTCACTGTATACTTTATTATCTGAAATATCTAAATATTTATTTTTATTACCATAAGTACTGTTAAATGATGTGTAGTATCTAAAAAATAAATTTCAAAATAAAATAAAATTTCAAAATAGATATAATGACAATTTTTCATTGATCTGTTGCGTTGATTGTTCGTGAATTAAACAGCGCACGTATTCTGAAGGAAATAATGCACGATTTCAAGAATGGCCAAGTAGGATTGACTACTCAGAGGAGGTATAAGGAAGAGCTTCTTTTTTAAAGTTTATTACGTAACGAGAGTAGCAACTGCTTTTGGGATATTTAATTTCTGTCACTGTTAGATCGTTATGATTCTCCTTTTATTGTGTACATTATTTTCTAAAGTAAACAATTCTAAAATGTAAAAAATAATTTGTTTCGGTTGGCATAAATGAAATGTACTTAAAATTCTTCCATTAAAATAGCGAGAGCATCACTTGCAAAAATTAAACAGTAATTCTTTGTATCTTAAATTTAAAAAAAAATTAGTTTGATAGAAGTGAGTAAGTATTTGGCAATTAAATAGATAAAGGTTTGACAGATCTTTAAAAATTAAATTACATGTTAAGAAACGAAAAGAAAAAATCAAATCAAAAAAGCAACAAAATCTATAGATAATTTAAATAGGCACGATTCTCTAACTACTATTAAAGTGTCTCTCAGGTTTCCTCTCGAGTTCAATTCCGTCGCACTCAATATAAAAACTATAACTTGATCTATACTATAACTTGATCGCTTTCTCTTTTGTAATTCTTCTACGAAATTGTCGAGATGTTAGAAAAGAAAAAAAATGCATCGCAAGAACATAAAGGGATAAATCTTTCACTGATATTAGCATCGAGCGAATGACATTGCCAAGAGAGTATTTAAAAAGAAAAAAAAGCGCACAGGGGCAAGGGGTTTCAATCGTTGCATATGTTCTACTATTCTTTGTTTTTCTCCTCCTTTTTTTTCATTTCTATCAAGAATTTATTGCAATTCGCCAAACCATCGTGTCTCTAAATTCTACGAAGCCAAAGAGAAGAAAAGAAAACGTATGTAGAGAAAAAAAAAGAAGAAGGGGTTCTGTCGATTTACCCCAGCGTCAAATTGTCCGAAGCGTCCGAAGCGTCCGAAAGATCGCTCTCGTAACCAGCTGGAGCGATTTGCGCGAATTTGTCGATTGGCATTCGAATCCGAGGTTTCCCGGACTGATTGCCAGCCTCGTTTTGACAACAATCATCACGATCGTTCTTGATGAAACGGTGCGCCTCGTCCTTCACCGGTGTCACCAGATTGATCTCCTCGATCGATTTGACTGGTTTCTGAAAGAAATCGATATAGATGCTGTTAACGGTTGCGATGCATTCGCCGATTTAATGGTTAACCGCAGGCAAGCTACGTGTCGAAAAAGAAAGAAAAAACAATCAGCGTCCGCGCACTTTCTAGGCTGGATTCCGACTTCATTTCACGGAGATTTATTCAGAGACTGAAAGCATGATGGATTTCTGGCGAGGTGAATTTTGCTTTTGCAACTTTCTCGACGTCTCTCATGATCTTATGTGTTTAATTAGATCTTTGGGACTAATTTATACGTAATTTACAAAATGCGATAATACGCAGTAAGATATAAGATATCGGAAAAAACGTAAGAAATGTAAGATTGTAATATTCAGAAAGCGAAATAAAATTCCGGAACACTTCTCTACTCATGAAATTCCATTTCTTTAATACGAATTTGCATAAACTTTACTGTTTTTTTTTTGAGTCACTTTACTTTAATTACTTAGTTATCCTGTTTTCTTTAAGCTTTACTCGCGATTGTGTTTGACGATAAGAAAGTTTCTTAACACGTCTTAAAAGACGTGTAAAAAGGAATGTCCATGATATTTTAAATATAAATCTTAAGTTATTATTAATACCTGTTTAATTATATTAATTACTAATAAATTACCAAAAAGAACTACCATTTAAATTAAAATTCTAACAATTTTCAGATAAAATTTATTTACAAATTTGTTTCCAATAATAAGGCTTTATGAAATTCCAATAAAAAAGAAAATTATTGGAAATGAAAATTCCGTTGTACTTACCTGTGGCGTTATCAAATCGTTAACAATTTTTTCGACTGAAGGGCTTGATGTTTGACATGAAATGAATGATTTCATTTTGAGATTCATAACTGATGCATCTGGCGAATCCGATTTATCCGAAGTCTTTGCCAACATTTCAGAGCTCAAAGTTGGCTTCGGCGAAGTACAAACAGAGCTTGGACTATCGATTTCATCATCATACTCGCTGTCCAAGGAATATGACAAGGAAGATGACACCGAAGAAAACCCGTCCACGAATGTTAAAATACCTTTTTCAAGTACACCGTAGCCTTCATTTAACATGTCTTCGGCAACATTAAGCCACTATACGAATATAAAATAAATAACAAAACAATTTAGTAAACAATTTAACAATTATAAAATTTACTATTTAAATTTAAATCATATATAAATAATAATTATAATAATAAATAATAAAAAATAATTGATTTATTATTTGAAATTTAATTAAACAATAATAATGATAATGAGACGTAAAAAGAATAATTAAATATTACAAGAATCGGAAAGGAAGAGTAACATTTTTTCATTTAAGGCTTTGTTTTCGAGGAAATAGAGTTTAAATGTGTTTAATTAAAAATTAGCTTGGTATGTATTTTAAAATGTTCACTTGTTATTACAGGATTCATTGGTCAGCCGAAGATGTTCTATTTTACATATTGATCGTGCCGATTGTCTCTTGTCATGCTCGAAGATCCGCGAGACTTTTCGAAAGATTGTATAAACGTATTATAGATAAATCATATGTTTTAATGTATTTTTTCGAATCGCAGTCAACTGAAATAAGCAAAACCGCGATTATTGAATCTGTGGGGCTTAAGAAATTTCACTCAAGAAACTGGATTTTCCTATAAAAAAATTCTATTTGATAATATTTTTAATCCGAAATTAGCTAAATTCAAGTGTGCCAAATTTTCAAATTTCACTTTTCCGAATTTTTAAATGAAAAAAGGTGTTATTCTTTCTTCCCGTCCTATTTATTTATTTTTGCAGCATCATCTGATACATTTTATATGAAATATGCAATAGATGATTTCAATTTAGAGTCTAAAATTTAATTTTCTTTTAATTTAGATTTTTAATCAAACTCTAAAATTTAATTCTTTTTTGAGGGACAGTATTTCCACTTTATATTTAATATTTAATTAGTGTATTAATACTTATTTAAAATAGAAACTAAAAAAAAAATTGAATTAGATAAAGTATTTATTTCAAATGAATATTTGATTGTTAAACTTTTAAACATTTCATAGATAACGTAGATATTTAATTAAATGTTTCGGTATATTAAATGATTCGGTAAAAATCCTGCTAAAGTACCTCATTATCCTTTTCATAGTAAAGATCGATACGAGGAACCATGTTATTGTCGCGTTGAGTGGAGATCTTTTCTTCATTAATACCGCCAACCCATGCGTAAAAAATTCTCGGTTCCTCAGACCAAATTAGGTCTTCAAAGAAGGCAGATTGATCGTAGGTCCATTTGCTGCCCTGCCTGCATCACATAAAAAGAAATATTGGATTATGTTTAAAGAATAATCTGCAAATGTTCATGCAAAAATATTTTTTGATATATAATTACTATTTCGCTTATTGCATGTGTTTTGTATATTTTATATTTTAAATAAAAAACATATGCACGTTATAAGCCAAATGAGGCCTTTCACATTTATCTGGTCACAATTACTACTATATATGACTACGTGTATAGTTAAAAAAGTCAATTGGTTTTTTTCAATGTTTTAATATTAATAGTTAATGTTAACTAACAAATTTCGATAACGGTGTTTTACAAATATGAAAAACTATAATATATTGCAATAATTTATACAATTTATAATAATATATAAAAATAATTTACGTATACAATAACAATTTATTATATCAATTACGTAAGAATTATTGAATTTTTATACCGTATACTTATACCTTAAGTTCATTGCTTATAAATTCTATATATTTTTCGTGCATATTTGTACATCTGCACATTTTATGAATATAAATTTTACATGCTTGTTGCATATTTTACATGAATAAATATCCACAGTCTAATATTCATTATTTCAGGCTTCAACAATGGAAGAACCGTCGTGAGCAAAATACAAATATCTTCTTTATTTTTAAGCCTTTGCACTCGAGAGGTGAGTCTCACTCACCATGTGGTGTGATGCTGCAACTCGCTCACCACCACTTGGTTTGCTGCAGAAGACCCACTATTCGACAGTTCTGAATGGATTAGTTGTCCAGAATCCGAAGAAATACCCTCGAAAATACCGTTTATAGCCGGCAACACACCTGCAGGACCGTATATACTCGCAGACAAGAAAGAACCGTTGGATTTTTTCAAACTGTTTTTTACTGATGAACTCGTGAATGAAATAGTTACTGAAACATATAATTACGCTAGAAGAGAGTTAGAGAATAAAACGCTATCACTGTACTCGATATGGCGAACTTGGGACGGCTGCCACTTGACAGGAACAATCCTAACTAATAGGAAGCATTTGCCAAATCAAATAAAAAAACCAAAATTCGGCACGAAATCGACAGTAGCATTCCGCAAAAGAAATACCTTAGTTTTACCATGAAAAGACAAGAGAGTTGTCACGTTCTTGACGAATTGGAATAATGCAGGAATGACTCCTGTGAGAAGAATGTTACAAGGTGGTGTTGAAGTTGCCCTTAAGAAGCCTAATGTTGTAATAAATTATATAAAACATATGGGCGATGTCGATCGTGCAGATCAATTAGCCGGAACGTACTGTTTCTTACGAAAATTTTACTTGAAATGGTGGCGTAAAATGTTTTTTTGGGGTCTGGAAATTTGTTTAATAGATTCATATATACTTTATAAAATGACTAAACAGCAGAGAGGAAAACAGCCGCTTAGTCATTTGCGGTATGTGAAAACCTTAGTTCGACAATTGACTGGGGATTTTCGTCAGACACGTGCTCGATCTTCAACTTCAACCTCCAATTCCGAAAACACCCGCCTAGATGGAAAGCTGCATAACATTCTAACAGGAGTTAGGAAGGATTGCAAAGTCTGTTCTCGAAGAAATAAACATGGCAAAAGACATCAAACGACATACTATTGTGATACTTGTCCCGAAAAGCCGGGCATACATCTCGGCAATTGTTTCATAAAATATCATACAAAGCAAAATTACAAAGACTAATGTTTAAGAAATTATCTTTGTAAAGATGTAAAGATACATTGAATATTAAAATATAAAAGTTTTGTTTGTTACTTTGTGCGTGTAATCATTTTACGTTAGAGGTAGTAAATTCACTGTGAGCGCTGCGAAACGTCTCGAGTTGCTGGTTGGTCTGCGCGGAAACGGTCTCAAGTGCAAAGGGTTAATAGTAATGAGATGTGTTTCACGTAGTGTTTGAATGAGTGTTTTAGAAGAGGAGTATCGTTCATAGAACATTTCTTTTTTTTATATTTACGAATTTTTTGCTAGATAGATCTGACTTACCAATTCGAAAGATGTAATTGTCATTGATACTGACTTGAGAAATTAAATTTTTTTTTGTTTCATTGATAGATTATGATACATTATGTTTCTATTTTTACTGAGTAAAACGATATATGTATTTATAATTGTATCAATGTTTTGTTAGAAGACAATTATGCCGCTAATGACAATTATCAATATTTTTAAAAATATTTTTAAAAAGTCTCTACCTTCAAATTTACATTTCTGAAGTTATGCCACTCAGCGATAATTATAGTTGATATTTTATAATTTGTGCAATCATCTCATCAGAGAAAATAGAAAAATAGAAAAAAATTAAATGATGTAGCAATGTAATCTATGATAGCGTCAACGTAATTTTTTTGTGATAACTCACAGAAAGTAAATTTACATACTATCTTAATATTACTTAAAAATTTTATTATCTTTTCAACGTTCAAGATTACCTTGAGATCACATAGTTAGAGAAATACATTTGAATGCATTTTAACATATGTCACGTGATACAATGAAAAGAAGTAGACATTGTATAGCAAAAAATAAATGATCATGGAGAAAAAGAAACATATTTTATGCTTTTCTGGAATCATTCAGAGCATATACTATTATTAAAAATAATTAAAATATTACAATCGTAATAATTATAGTTCTATTATTAAAACTAAGAAGATATTTAAGTATTCGATCTCAGGTGGGACACTTTGTACATGTACAAGTTATATGTACTATTAAAATTTAGAATTTTATTGGATTATTATATAGCAAAAGAAAATTAATTATAATTGATTACAACTGGTTTGTAACATGTAAATGTCTACGTAATTTCAAGTTGTAATCAAGTTGCAATCAAGTTGTAAATACAATGGAATATTCATGTTGCTTAATTTTCCAACTAAACATTGGCAATTGCGACGTCTAGGAATTGCGATGTTATGCAGAACAAATAAAGAAAATAAGATGAATTGGCAGCGAAAAGAGACTTGTATGCCCAGATATACTGTTTCAATTTCAAACGTTTAATATTTTCATCTTTCTTTTACAAGAAAAAAAAAAAAATAGATATACAATGTAACTCATCGAGCAATTTTTCAATTTTTGATCTTTTACTTGTATTGTCTTTCTTTTTCCATGTTTTTCATGTCCTTAGATATAGAAAAACTCTATGTTCTGTATCACAGAATTTGTACCTTCTGGGAAAGAAGATTTAGTAATTTTCCTTGTGCTAATTTTATACAGGTTACTGTAATCGAACGTCAGAGCTAGAGCGAACACAGACAGCATACAAATATTTACGTTAGAATGCGCATCACTGACACTGTCCAAAATAGTGATGTATGATGTATATACTGCGTGTAAATGTTGCATATACATACATTTAAATCACATTCTCGGCTTCATAAATATGAAAATTACAGTTCTATTACTTATCTTTTTGTTTAACTCTTACGATTGATAGTTTTATAATTTACCATGTCGAAATTACTGAACTTGAATTCTCAATTTTAAAGTGATTTGCCTCGAATTCTTTTTATCTTTGGATAGTCAGATTTGCGTTCATTTTTATTAATTTCAAGAGTAATATCTCAGGCAATTCCGGCAATCCATGATAATTTAGGCAAAATATTGCAGAAAAAATTTTCAGAATAACAATCAGTTTTTTTTCAGTCGGCTATAAAGTTTAATATAAAAAGTTCTCAAAAAAATTGCTTTTTCGAAAAAATCTCAAAGCAAATAGCATTTTCAAATAGCACTACATAGACGAATTCAACGACCTGCTACACTTAACATTATAACTTATCAAGGAAAATGTTACTACGAAAAATTATTGCTTAAAAAATTATTACTACTTAAAGTTAATTAAGTATATATAATAATGTGTAATACGTATTCGTATGTATAACAATAT
Organism: Melipona quadrifasciata; assembly: GCA_001276565.1. NCBI lineage: Eukaryota > Metazoa > Arthropoda > Insecta > Hymenoptera > Apidae > Melipona > Melipona quadrifasciata. The sequence goes on from KQ435811.1 coordinate 357,971, forward strand.
ATACATGTATAATATGTAGTACACTAATGTATCCAATTAAATTTTAAACAATGATAATTGAAGATGAATAAATATAAATAATGTTCCTGTTTTAACAGAAATAAACGTTAAAACAATCGCGTGTTTTTGACAATTACAAAAACAACAAATCTAATATCAATGGTTTTAATTAACCAAGGTTCCTTTTCTAATACCCAAGAAAACCTAGTCATAACATAATTGCAAGATTAAAGATAAAAGATCAATAGTCTCTCATTATACTTTTACTTGCACGTTTACTCTCGATCCGTTTCGTTCTCGCCCCAATTACTCGCACAACTTTTACGTAACAACGATTCTTTATGCAATTGCCATTAACCCTGTTTTGCTTCCCAGGATTTGGTTGGAATTCAGGGGATCGAGCTATCGCACGAAACAAAAAAGATGTGCGTGAAACAACACCATTTAACGAGGCTTATAGCACTTTAAAAACTTTCAGGACGTCTTGTTCCATTTATAAAGTGCATACGTGCACACGTGCGAGAAGATGAAGTGGACGATGAACATAGACCCTTGGTAATGGTCAGAATATCTCAGTCGTTTCACGATCTTCATGCTGAACAATATCCGCATACAAAGTAAAAGAAAAAGAAAGAAGTGTACAAACAAACCAATCGTCACTTTATTTTCCTAAAACCGACTAAATTACAATTTTCGAAATTACAGACTTTTAAAATTCAACTCGTGGAATTCTCGAAATATGTACTTTCGTTCACTTAAAAAAAAAAAAAAGATCTGAAGAATTTGATCTCGAATTAAAGTGAATTTCGAATTAATCTTTATAGTTTTCTATGAGATAGATATACAAAGATATATTGTAAAGAAGACAGTAAAACGTTGAGTGCAAAGTGAGCTCGCGATTTCGCGCTGGCAAAAAGAATTCTTGCTTGCTCGATGCACTTTATGTTCGATGCATTAATGAACGTCATAATAGACGCGTGTGTTATATTTACGTAAGTATTTACTTTGTGAATCCGTTTCATATGCAACTGTGAACTTTTTAAGCGTTTGCAACAGTGTCAAGTGGAATAAGTTTGTCAGACGAGAAGATGCCACTTACTTCCCTTTCTATCGGTTGTCAAGGAAAGCTTCGATTTTTTCTTCTCAAGCGGCGTTTAAAGCTGAACTTATGAAATGAAAATTCAATAAAATGTCAGATTGAAGATAAAATATTTTTGTCCATTGACGAAATTATCATAAAGTATTAACCATTTAACAATATACATATGACAAACATGACTGATTGTATTAATACGATCATAGATGTTTTGTTTATTTTAACCACTCATCTTCAGTTTATAGAAAAATATAGCGAAGTACATAATTGCATTATTAATGATAAAAAATTGTCAATTAATCTATTATAACTTCGTAAAGTTCAATTAAATAGAGAAAAAAAAAATTGTAAGAGTAATAAGTTTTAAGAGATCGTTGTAAAGAAAAAATTTCAATCGGCAAGATCATGATGAATTTTCAAGGTCATTGAAAAAAAATTTATCAATACTTTTAGAAACGTTCGTATTTTTTCTTATTCCACCCATTACACTGAAAAAAAATTTATTAATACTTTTAGAAACGTTCGTATTTTTTCTTATTCCACCCATTACATGATGTAAGAACATTCTTGAAAAAAAATCTGTCAGAACTGTCAAAGTGAGGTTTATGCTTTAAAATGAGATCACATGGATTGTTATATGATTTTTTTTTTTTAAGTTTTATAACAGTTTAAGATATCGACAATTTTTCATCGTTGGTGACATAATTATACTCTTCATACATATACGCAATTTCATATTTTATAAAACATTATATTAAATCCATCTTAGTTATTTTATGAACAAAATTTAATCATTTTATTTGTGAATGAAAACAATA
>KQ435811.1:378424-389603 GCA_001276565.1 Melipona quadrifasciata
TCAAAAACATCTTATAATTATTTCAAAATTAAAAGCTTTATATTCTTTCATAAATTACAATAACAATTATAACAACATTCAATAGGTGATTCTTGTGTTGAATTGTTTTTTTCTTTTGTCATCCTCAGTTTTTAATAAAGAATTTCGAAAAAAAAAATACAAATTTTCAATTTCGAATATTTTTTGTTTCAGTTAATGCATAAAGGTATATATATATAAAATAATTTTACAGACCTTTTCAAATATGATAATATATATTTTCACAGTCAAATCGATTTTTTCTTCTAGATTTTTAATTTTTTAAAATAAATTGAAAAATAAAAAATTAATACATTTTGAATGCCCTTTCAGTTATTGTTTAAACATATTTAAATGTTTATAATGTTGCATAAATATATATTGTTATGTTCGAGAATATTTGTAGAATCATCTTATATAAAAAATATTTATGTGACTTTTACTGTTGAAACAGAAAAAATTGAGTCGAAAATTTGCATTCTTCAAAGAAGTCGATTTTGATGGACGAAATCGTTTTCATATTTGCATTCATCGTACAAAATTCTACAAGAATTATTAATTAATTATTGTAATATAAAATGTGTGTTGTAAAGTGCTATCTTCTTTACATAACCTTAAAAAATAGATTATACTTTCTTTTACAAAATAATGCAATGTAATCGTAAAACTTACTGCTGTCATTTTTAATATTCACTTTGATAAGCAATGTAGTAAATCATAAATCTATTAGAAATTAGCAAAAATCTTAAAGATTAGTATAAATCTTAGGATTAACAAATGTTTCTTTTGACAGATTGATATATGATAAACGTAGTTGATCGCGGTGCGTGCGCATTTAAACTGCGGTAATAAAAAATTATTTTGAAATACAGTTTAAATTTGGAAAATTCAGTATAGTTTTTGCTATCTAATTTACGGATTTTAGAGATGTATTAATATTTAATTAATATTAATGTTGTAATTGAGTTGCAATTAATGTATGATAAGTTGTAATTAATGTTAATGATTTGGTTTTATTAAAAATGATGATTTGTTTTTTTAAGTGTGAAGTTTATTTTTATTTTACATTTTGTTTTTATAATATTTGAGGTGGTCAGATTGTTTATCTTATAGTGGAACTACAAAATACTTTAAATACAAAATAACACAGTAACCTGGCATCAATATAATTTTTATTAGAAAATTTGATTTGTTCCAATAAAAATTAATAAGAAATTAACGATAATGATTGAAAATGATAGCAATAATTAAATATAATGGATAAATTAATGGATTGCGAAAATTATACTTAAGTTTTACTTTTGAAAATGAAAGTTCATATCATCAAAATATTATCGTTAATATAACAATTATATACAAGAATTTGTGTATTCCAAACCATTCAATATTAGAAAAAAAAACATTAATTTCTATTATCACTTTCTGTAAACATTCACACGTTAATTTGTACTAAGATTACTTGAACAACCTCCATACATAAACATTTTTGGTATATCTTGACCATAATATACTTTTGTATTCTGCGCTAATGCTTCATATTTTTTTAATTCTAAAAATTCCTTAGTAAGAAGAAGTTTATTTGCTTCAGCCTGCATTTTTGTTTGATAATATTCAGCCTCTGAACGACTTTTCTCTCTTGCTAAATGCATTTCATCCTCAATAGCTGCTATTCGCTGTTGAGATTCTTTTTCCATAATTTTTTGATTATACTGTATTTTTGCTACCTGTGCCTCTTTTTCTGCTTCAATAACAGCCTTTTTTCTATCAGTCTCTGCATCTTTTTCAACAACTTTTTGATGCTGTGTTGAAATTAAAAGTTTCGTTTTTTCTGCTTCCCTGTAATAATTAGTAAAATATTGTTTAAACATTTTAAAATCATTAATCAACTTAAATTTATATTGTACTTACATTAATTCATAATTTTTTCTGATAGTTTCCGGAATTTTTGGTTTAGTGACTCTAACTGCATGAATACTTAAACCAGGTGCTAAATCATTTAAGTCCTTTTGTAAAGCAGTTTTCAAATTTTCATCTATTTGATCAAACAAGTCTATATATACTTCGTGCAATGTGTGTACAGAACAAAATTGATTTAATTCATGGTGGATTTTATTAAATATTAATGTTTGATCATAATCTGCTGTAAAGTTTCTCACCATGTTATAAACTATAATTAAGAAGATGAATACAAAATGTTGCAATAATTCATAATTATAGATATAATTATAAGTAATTATAAATAATTATAGTATAGTTAGACTACAGATCTTTATGCATTTATAAGAAATTTAGAAATATAGAAATCTGCAGAATGCATGTAAATTGTAAAAATATATGAAATATCTAATGTAAGGTACTTATTATAACATTTAATAGTGGAAACAATTCTCCGCTTCAATTACATTTCTTTAATTGTATCCATAAAAATTTGAAATTGCATAAAAATTTGCAATTTTTTTCATAGTTTAATATATGTAATTGATAATATTTTTACCACTGTTTGCATCTAATATATTTACAACCTCTATGCGATCAAAATAGATCATTACACCACCACTTGTTCCACATGGAACATTCTTTACTTCATCTGTCTGTAATGTAACTTGGACAGAGCGATATGTTGTTAATAAAGGTATCATCATATGAAATCCAGGATTACTGACTTGAGGCAATAATGCTCCACCCTATATCATTCAATAAAAATGTGTATCTTATAAATTATATTATAATGTTTTTATTACTTACTCTACTCTATTTTATTAATTACTTACTCTAAAATAAACACCAACATGACCTTCTTCTATACGATGTAAAGAAAAGTTGAAAACTATTGCCAAGCAAATACAAAAGCATATTCCAATAATTCCCTGGTCGAACATACTATATATTTGCTAAAATAGCAAAATTCTTTATTGTATAAATTAAAGAAATTAATAATCTGATATATATATTTATATATTTATTGCAACAAACTATATTTTACTAATTTTTGTATTATATATAACAACAATATTTATCATAAAAACATCAATGATTTGTTTATTTGTTTTATTTATACTTTTCTCATAGAGGTTATATCTAGTTTATATGTATAATAAAAGTTTGTAAATCATTTGAATATTACCTGTTTGCGACAGCAAATATTTTAAGAAATAAATTTTGTAAATTTAAATTTTCGGTCTACAAAAGTTGAATATTTTATGTCCTAACCAACTATGTCGTTTCAGTTGGCGTACTAGTTTTTATTATAAATTAAATATTTTGTTCATATTCTATTGAATAATTAACTCAATTTTTTAAAGTTTTATTTGAATAGAATTTCCACAAACGTATATATTATGAATGTCACACATTTTAATATTATTCAAGATTAACAGAAATTTATGATCATTAAAATAGAACAATCTCAACGGGTGGGGAAAATTTTTTATAAGAAAATGGTAATAATTCTAAATTACTTTCAATATTATTAAAAATAATTTAAAAACCATTAATAAAACTTCAAATAAGAATAATATATAATTTATTCTGCGATACTATTGAATTAATATAGTGACATTTTTGATCACTAGAATTACATACATATAATGTTCGAAATAGTATAAAATCATTAAAAATTACTAATATTGTTTAAATTACTAATATTGTTTTATGTACATTGTCATATAATAATAAAAATTAATATTGTGTAATAATCGTCATTGTCAATGCAAGTACTTCATATCCATTGTCTATTTGTTTTCCTATATTTTATGTAATTTTCTTCTTTCACGAAAAGTAAGGTTTTCAAATTTAGAGATAGCCTTAGCGTCAGCTATAAGTGCATTTAGTGTCTTTAATTTTTGTAAACCTTGCCTAGCCAATTTCCCTTCTGGAGTGTCCGATGATTCCAAAAGGAGTATAGTTAGGCTCTTCTTCAATACACTTGCACATTCTTCAAGGCGTGAAATCAATTCCATTGTAGGAATTTGTTCTCTACAATGCGCACGATTTGCTAACCACATTATTGGAAGATGCCATTCGTACAGTATCATTGCTAAAAAATATTTTCCTATTAATAGGCGACATTTTATATTAACTTTATTAATATTTATACTATACTAAATTAGCACTCAAACATATTATGCAGAACATTATTGCAAAATTCGAATAAATCAGTTTTCATTGCTTTTACATATTTTATTATATATTTTATTAGTAATTCGAATAAAATACCTTTAAATCGAGATATTCCTGGTTCAATAATTTCCAGCAACTCGTACATTTCTTTACATACATCCAACATATTCTCCATAAATCTTTTTTTTGGATTTGACTTTGTCGCTTCGAGTCTATAAATAGTTAACAACTTTTGCTTCACCAGTAGTATTAAATAGTGATTTCGATGGAGAGTGTTTAATAATTTCCTCTTTAAAATCTCTAGCTCCTTGATTATTACAAACCAATAAATGCAAATTGAATAGACGTTCAATAATGTACAATTATCACAATTCTATTATATACGAACTTTAGCATCCTGATTGTCTACTTTGTCAATCAATGATTTGCATAGATTTAAAGTGGTTTTGACAAGACATCCTCCCATGCGGTGTTCGCACTTGTTGCATATCCATTTCATTTTATATGGAAACTTTGTCAAAGGATCTTCCATTCCCACGTAACCTTTTTTGCATCGTGGACACAAAATACTGCTTATATATGATTCCATTTCATATCGATCACTACACATTGAGCAATCGCATTCGAAATATTTTGTCTCTTTTAAATGTTGTCTTCGAGCTAATGCTCCCTAGTAATGAAATATATAAAATATAAACAAAATCATTAATTAAAAAATTGTGCAGCTGTATTTCTGATAATTGGAAGCTTCACATATAATATATAATATATAATACAAATAGTATAACATTTTAAATGAGTTTCAAATTTTCCACACATAGGATTTTGTAATATAAAAATTTTATAATAAGCGAATAAACAAACCAAAAGTGGCGTAGAATAATTAAAGCAAATAGTATCGCCTTTTTTAATTGGTACACTGGCATATACAGTTAGCTTAAAATTGCTATCTGTAGTTAGATAAAGGTTTCCTCTGCAGTTGTGAGAGAGCAAAGAGGCCTCCATAAATAAACCTCGTAAACAAAGTCCTTCTTTACGTCCTGGAGGCCTAAGCTGGAAAGAATTAACATCTACAATTCCGCATATTAGTTGAAGGACTTCCGAAACAGATGGATCGTCATCAGGAACTAAATTAAGTGATTTCAGCATCTATTTAAAATAAGAAATATTATTATAAGAAAACTTTCTTTTGTTAATTTCTTTATTTCACTTACAGCTACAACATATATTTCTCTGTTTTCCCACACTTCTGTGTCTCTTCTTTTATCTAAGTGAGCTTCCATAGATTTGACTCGTTCCCATAATTTCGGATCTCTTTTTTTTAAGAGCCAAATTCTTAAAATGAGTAATGTATCGGTAACACAACTTAAAGTTAGCTGCAATTGATCTTTATTAGTTTTGAAGAGTTCACATTCATCTGGTGTATGATGTTTCGAGTGTTCCTGAAATGTTAATAGTTAATGATAAATGATATCGCTTAATAAAGTAATGTACCTATGTTTAACAAACAAAATAATGTTCGAATTGTTAAGTTAAAAGGAATAACTGAAGATAAAATTTGAGTGCATTGACAACATATCATTTATTTTTGCATGTACCTCGCAAGCACTGCCACACAGAGGCGCGACGGTGCATTTCGAGCAAAAATATTGCTCTTCTTTTTCTTCAAATAGTAAGATACTCATACATGCGAAGCATACCAGATTTTTGTTCGAAGTTATTGGTCCAACAATAATCGGTTCTTCTCGAAATATCACTTCGCCTGGCTGTAAATCCGTTGTTGCCTGTAAATATCTAAAAGTAGACGATGCGTATCAGATACGCATTTCAAAATAATGTGATATATAAAATTTTAATTCAAATTATAAAATCGAAACCATGTCATATTTGTTTTTTAATTGAAATTAAATATAATTTATGATAGTAGATTCTATCGATTTCAATATCTTTCGATACAAATTGTTAGAGTTACATATTTAGGTCAAATACGTTTCACAATACGTTTATGTTTATACCTGCCCAATTTTTCTGAATAATCAACTTTATATTTCAACGTGGGCACTGCAATGCTTTTGGTGTCTTCCATCGTGGTATATTAGGCGAGCTATTTTCGTCAATTACTCGAATGAAATACGTATCTTGTGCGGAAGTTCGACGATATTATGTATTGCCTACAATTCGTAACTGATATCGAAATACAGAAAGTTATATCGGAAGCCGTCTGTCCTTTAATACACTTGATATTATTAGAAGTTGTAGCGTTCGCGCGTGCTATTAAGTAGTCAAGTATTCACAACAAAACAATGCGTAGACATTACATTACAAACAGCAACGTCCTATCCGTATTTTAAATAGATCGTTTTTCTAAATGTTAATTAGATCTCCTGAGAAATTTAAATGTTAATAAATTTAAATAAAACTCTAACGATCTAAGATTAAAAAAGATTCGGATAAGATTATAAAAAATTTGAAGATTTGGGGTAGCGAAGATTTGAAAAATTAGAGATAATTTTTTATTTTCTATTTGGGTTCTTCCATATTACGTTAAAGCTGATTATATTATTTATATTTTCAAATATTGTCGACATAACGATAACAAGTTCTTAGCAAGGCATGAAAATTTAATTATTTTACGTTCATTACGTATCTGTTATATACAGAATTGTATAACTTTATTAACAAACAAATACAAAGTTTGATATATTTATAATAAATATTTATAAATCGTTTATCGATTCTTCGAGTTGAGCCAGAGATTCTTTAGCGACGATGCCTATTTGACCCTCTGGTGTATCCGGTGGTTCTAAGCACAAAATTAATACAGCTTCCTTCAAGATGATAGAAGCATCTATCATTTTCGATTTTAGGGCGGCTTCATCGATTACTCCTGCATTCCACAGTGTTTTAGCAGTAAGAAGCAAAGGGGCATGGAGTTCGTACAAGGTCATTCCTTTATTGATAAAGATCAAATATTAATAACAATCATTAATAAAGCGTTATCGTTTAGTATAAATATTTCATGAAATAAACTACAGTATTAAACGACGAGTGATAGATAATTATAAATAAATATAAATATTTCAGGAAATAAACTACAGTATTAAACGACGAGTGATAGATAATTATAAATCTTTACCTCTTACACGCGAATAACCAGGTTCTATGACGTCCAAGACTTGAAGGAATAACCTACACATATCGATTTTGTGTTCTAATACGACGTCGGGTAAATCATCTAAGAGATATTCGTCCACACGGCCATATAGTTGTGTCAACGAATACCTGCAAAGTCAAATTTATGAATTATTTATATTTTCTATTAAATTTTTTACAAATTTATTAATATTGATCAAATATAAATAATTTGTAACTAATAAACACTTTGACTCAGTCCGGGTGATCTACTTCAGTGTGGATCGTAAGCATTGAGATATCATTAATTTTTCTTTAATTGATCGCGATATTTTAATTTTATTATTATTTATTCATGTATTACTACATTTTTATCTTTTTCTTTGTGTAACTGTATTCTTCTCGTAAAATAAATAAATAAATAAGTAAATAAATAAATAAGTATCAATGAATATTATTGTTTATTATTAATTTAGACAGGTTTGAAAATAGGATAACTAAAACATGCAATCTTTGCATAATTATGATTTTTCTTAATATGTAATATTCTTTCATGTAATATTCGTACAAGACTTCACAAATAGAATGCGTTACTGATTTATGCGGCACCATGTATGTATTTCAATCTCCAAGTATATTCTCAGAATCATATTTAGCCAGCATAATATAAACGTAATATAATCGCTCTTTTCTCTTTTCATCCATATTGATTATACACATTAATTATTAGTAGATTGCAGATTTTTATGCATTTATACGAAATTTGAGGATAGTAAAACGCAGAGAATATGTACAATATATAAAAGCATATAAAATATCGAAAATAGAGTACTTGTTATAATATTTAGTGGCGGAAAAAATTTCAATTTAGGGGGGGGCTCTCTCTATTTTTTTAATGGTGTTCATTAAAATCTAAAATTACATAAAGATCCGTAATCTAATTATTATTATTTAAAAAATTATATTTACCTCACTGTTGTGAGGAAAGCATGTCGGGGATGTAGAACTGAACGATATTTTCTTATCAATGTCTCCCTTGCTTGAATAGCGTAAGGTCCCTCAGCACCGCTGATGGTCTCCACTGCATCCATTTCTGTTTGTATGACATACAATATTTTTCGAACGGCTGCTCCAGACGTCGTAAAGTCACAATGGGTACATTTCCATGAACTTTCTGGATCTGTAACATAAATTTATAATCAATCAAAAATTCCGATTACTCATTGTATGTTCTTAGACGAACATGTATGAGATAAGATCGTTAGCGAGACAACTGTACGAAGTATTTACCCAAAGAATCCAAAGATAATACAATTCCGTTATCACACTTAGTGCATTTCAACGAAGACATATGTGTTCCAAGTTCGGTAGGATCTGAACATCTTGGACAGGCACAGGCAAAATGTTTTGTTTCGAGAAGATATTCTCTTCTCAACATCGTAGGAAGTAGCGAATGTATGTAACTTCCGCAAAATTCACCACCAAGAGGAATTTTCAATGTAGTACGTAATTGTATTCTGTAAACAAAATAAGAATTCTATTAACTATTAAATGGCATCGTGATTTATTATTGAATTCAAGTAATTATCATTTTACCTATAATCAGTCGGTGAAATACTGTGACATGTGTTTGAGACGCACGAATGGTTCATCAAAGCCACTATTGGATAAAGTGCTCTCGCGGCAAATCCTTTTGCTGTTCGAATCTCAAAAGCATTGATTTCCAGAATTCCACAAGCTGTATGAACTTGTTCTTCTGAGAATCTGCAATAAAATGAGATTAAAAATTGAAAATAAAGGTATGATTATTTTTCTCACGAAATGTCTACCTGTCTAATTTAAGTCGTTTCCTTATGTATTCTACTACATTGACGTGATTAAATTGCCACTCCTTTTTCTGATTTCTTATTTTATTGTGGGCTTCCATGTCTTTTACCTCGTTGTTCCACCTTTCAGAATTTTTCTCTGATTCCAGAAGCAATCTTAACGGAGTTATACATTCCAATTGCGGTATTCCATTTTCGTTCGTCTCTTCTAAAGCAGCTTGCACATTGAATATCTCGTTGGCTTGTGCAAATATCTGTGAATAAGATATGTAAATGTTTATCATATCTTTAACACGCACGTTTTTTAATATTTTTAATATTTTTATATTTTATGATGTAATGCAAATTAGCAAAGGTTTCACTTCAGATTGCAGTATAGGAAAATTATTCGAAACCAAATGTAGAAAGTGGAAGGTAGTTTAGAATGTACTAATTGCTTTTTTTTATGCTCTTATGATTTTTACCTGACATTCGTAATCCTTGTGTTGCGGTTGGTTTTCACAATCTTCCGAACATACAGGCCAGCCGCATTTTGAGCAAAGAGATTTATTGTTCAGTGACAGAGACCACGGTGCATAACAGGAAAGACACAAAGAGTACGTGAATGCTTTTGGTCCGACTATAAAAGGCATTTCTGTGACAATTTCTTCGCCTGCTTGCAATTCTTTGTTTGCTACCATGTATCTAAAAAATAGTATTTCAAACGATGTATATTTAAATTGTAATATAATATAATATGTAATATTAAAGTTTCTACTATGTTTAAGAAGAAAAATATTTTCTTACCTCCCTACTTTATCATTCCGAAGAATTTTGTATGTCGCCGTGCTTTTCTCCGCTTCCTAATAAAAAAAATTAATAATTTATATATATTGTATTTTCATATTATTGAAAAACTGATTTGTTGTTGAAAATTTTTGATTATTAGTTTCACACCTAATATAAATAATTTTCATGCAATAAATGCATAAATGTGAAAAATAAGATCATTGTAAGTAGGCTGTATAGCAATGTACATACGCAAACAAATCAATTTGATACATCGATTTTGTAAGACGGTAGATTTCGTATTATAGACTAGTCCTTCGTTACTTTTTAATCAATCAACGACCAGTGAATACTTCTTTTACTGTTATAGGAATGTCACACGAAATTTGAATATATTAAATGTAAAATATGAATTCATATTGAATTTTACATTATATAGTATAATTGCAACATCTTGCAATCAACGGTATATTATTGATGTATTTACGTTAATAAATAAAACATGTGTAACTAAGCGAATCAGTAAAGAATGTAGCAGATTTTATTAATTAAATTTTAAACATACCGAGTTTTTCTGAGACATGGTTGATCAACAATCAATCAATATTGATAACAAAACAGTATTTATCTTCCAATTCGTTTGTATATGTACGTTTCCTTTGTGTTCGAATCACACGATCTATAGCAGAAGAAGAATACAAACAGACTGAAAATTAATTTCGTACAGACGTTTATATATACAATCGCCTTATTAAAAATATACTATTACTATACGAAGGGGTTTGCCAAAGTATAATCTAGATCTTTTACCACCGTCTTTCGGGAAGAGTCTCGATTCGGTAGCTACATACTCTGTAGTAGCTATCGAGCAACTATTTCTATTTTAGGATCCTAAAATATGCAGTTTTAACTACTTCGACAATTTTACAAGATGGTCAAATCATAAGAGATTTCTATGATTAATTATATAAACGTATAATTCGTGTATATTCCAATAATTTTTTTTACTGCATCATAGATACGTTTTTTTACGTAAGAGAAAGAAGAATATGAATTCAGTGAGCAACTTTTTGAATAGAGATAGAAGAAATTTGAAAATTGACGAATAAACGAAAGTTCTAAAACTATAGATATTCAACTAATTTGATATATAATTGTTGTTATACAGTAAAGATTGAAAAAGAATTCTATTAATTTCGTGTCTTCGGTTTCGGTTTTTGAATTAGCTTGATTTCAGGAAAAAAAAAAGAAAAATTACAAATGTTTTCTCTTTCTTCAATGTATTAACTACGTTAACTATAACTGAAAAGTATAAT
>KQ435811.1:394002-406694 GCA_001276565.1 Melipona quadrifasciata
TGATATTTTTATTTTTATTATGAAAAATCAAAAATTTATTTATTAATCATATAGAAATTAATTTCATGCATATTAAAATAAAAATTAACGAGCATATTACTTGCAATGCATAAAGATCATTGTACGATCACAATAATCTTTATTGACTTCAAATTTTTAGTTTATGTATCAAATGTTTGTCTAATGTTTTTGTTTTGATCTGTGTGTATTTATGTATGTTTATTTAATATTAAAAAAATTTATATTAATGCACCATCTGATCTTCCATTGCTTTTGCTATCCATTCTGGTTTCAGTTTGAGCAATTTTTTCTATTATTTGGTTTACCTGATAACAAAGTGATTGTATTTGTTTATCCCATGTTGGTAAGGTTTCACGTGCTATATAAAAAAAGTAAATCATTGTTAGAAAATATTTATATTAAATTCATAAAACTTAATAATTACAACTTACTTTCAAAATGAACAATAGAATCAATTTGATCAATGTATCCATTCATTCGACCTTCTGTGATCATTTGACTAGCAATTTTTTCTGCTTTCGTTGGTGGAATTTCTAACAAAGCACCTAATTCTTCAAACGTTATGTTATTATATAATTTACTAGCAGATAATAAGTTATGTTCTATAACGGCTCGGTCAAGAATGGTTGATCCCAATCCATCAATTGTACTTGCTTTCTGATGAGGTTGCAATAAGGCTTCAAATTCTTGTAATTCGGAACGTCGAATAATACGATCCAAATACATTTTCTCAAGAATTGAATAAGCAGGAAGTTGTTGACAACGCTCATCTTTAAATAATGTGGCTAACATACGACTTCTTTGTTGACCTAGTGTTAGTACAAAGTTTATACATTGTTTCCAAAATAAAGAATATAAGATAAATTCTTACCTGCAGAAGCTAATACTGTACAAATTAATGCATTCCTAAGTGCAGTCATACGTTCATCTTCATGGATAATAGATCTATATGATAATTCATTGTATCTTTGTGCTGCTTCTATAAATTTTCTTCTATAATCTAATACTCTGGCATAACAAACTTTATAGTAAATTTGTAACTGTTCATTTTTTGACTCAGCCTGAAGATGCATAAAATAAATTTATTTTCTAAGCTAATAGCTTGCTTAATATATAATATATAATAGTTATTATATATATATTGTGTAAATAAATTTAAATACTGTTTACCTGTAGAAGAGATGCCCTATTGATAAATGCTTCAGCTTGTACTGGATCATCATCTTCTAAATATAATCGTGCAATTTTAAGATAAGTTTCAAGCTTGTAATCAACTGTATATTGTCTGTGGAAAAATATAATAATTACATCAAACAATCGGAATTAGTAGTGCGTAAAAATAACTTTTATATTTACTTTTGCCCTGTTTCTAATGGTATTCCAACTAAAACATTAGCCGCTTCTCTCCAATTTTGATTACGTTCATAGATCTTTGCTAAGTGTTGCCTTATACTAGCGACTTGTTCTTCAAATGAGATCACTCTTGGTTGTATCTAAAACATTAATAAATAACCCTCTATTATATTTAATATATTCATCTAATATATAAAAGCTTACCTTGTCTAATGTGTAATGTGAAATGGCCATCGATACTTCATCAGGTAAAAGTAATAATCGATTACTGACATCTGTTAAAACTTGTCTCGAAATGACCAAACTTACATATTCATTTACAACTGTAAAACGAAAAGTATTTGTCACCATATTACATACTAAAAAAACATTGGATACAGATTAAAATTATCTGAACTGTACAAGAAAGAAAACATACAGATATTTAAAAGATTTTACATAAAAATCTCTTTAAAAAATTATGTAAACAAACCGCGAGGATACGACGTTTAATTTAATAAATTATTGTGTATGTACATAGTCATGATTTGGAACACTTTGATATATGTGTGTGTGTGTGTGTGTGCGCGTGTATGTGCGTGTGCGCACGCGCGTGTGTGTGTATGTGTGTATATGTTAGATATTTATAATTGTTACTATTAAATAATAGAAAGTTATATTTTTTTTCTTTTTGTGAAAAAACGTAACATACTTGCTTCAATGAATATTTTCAAAGCATCCATTGCTTCTTCGCTGGACGATAATAGTATTGAGTCCAAAATCGCTCGATACCTGTAAGTATCATCATTTGTATGACATATTTTCAAAAATATACTTTTTAAGCCATTTAACAAGCTTACTTTTCTGCTTGATCTTTATGAGATCCTCCAGAATATGCTAAATTCGTCAGTTGTTGACGAACAGAGGCTGCTGTCACCACCATCTTTTCTACATGAATAACCAAAAGAATGACTTTTGCGCCTGTTACAATCACGAACTATGCTAGTCGCTAGAAAATATATTATAGTGCTACAACAATAAATAAATAAAAGTAAATTTCACCGGATGTTGTAACTGTAAAAGAAAAAAAATAAATTGTTATAATAGTAGTAATTGAAATTTTACATTTTATAATTATAATGAAATGCATAAATTTTCCTTGGATGTAGAAGTGAAGTATATAACGATACTTCTCGTACTATGGAAGTTTAGCTTTATATGTATTGCCATAATCATATTTATTTAAGTATATATACAACAATTAAAGAAGCGATATAATTTGAGATGGCGCTTTACAGAAGGTCACTGTGATTCGCTTGTTAACGCACTTTGCATGAATAATTTGTGATTGAATTTCGTTAACTTGCTTCTAAATCTGGTTTCACAGTTTGTGTATCATAATTTAAAGACTTGATGAAGTACTTAATTTGAAGCACGGTCAATATAACGAGTATATTACTCCATGTTCAATTAAGGCAAGAATAAATCATAAATTTCACAGTCAAACGGAAATAACATATTTTTGTATGTATCAGTCTCTATTTTATAGATGAAATATTCACATAGGAAATAAAAGTCATGTAGTATAAGTTGTAATATGTATTTTAACAGATATTTACTGAATATTCTGTTTGGTTTATATGTACTTATTGTAAGCGTGTATAATCTATATTTAATTATGTTTTGAACTTCTGTGAAATTTAACGTACATAAACGTATAAACGGATGCAATTTTATTATTTATTTGCAATTCTGATATCTCATTGATTCTACCATATTGTAACTGCCGAAATTATAAATTAATAAAACCATTATATCTTAATTTCAAACATATATACTGTTATTATTATTATTATTGGTCAATTGAAAGATATATAAGCCTCAGAAATGAAATTATAGTCGCAAATATGGGAATATTTTCGCAAGAGAAATATATTTAAATGTTTTTTTATACAAAATATTTTTATACTCTTATAAAATATTTATAAATATACTCTAATAAATATTTTTATACTCTTTCCATACATACTATCGCTTTTACATAAAATATATCTTTTTATATGAAAAGTTACGCAATTAATATTCAAATTTCATTTTTATTTTGAGAAACTGTTTTTGACAAAAAGAGAATTAAAAGTAGTTGGATATCTTTGCTACAAAGAAACAATTCTAACATTTAAGTTTATTCTATTGCCCAATTACACAATTATTAACTACCAAAATAGTATTGTGCTTCTCTATTAAAGAGTCTCTTTTAAATATAGAATTCGTTTCGGTACCAATGGTCAAAAAGTAAATTATCGCGTAAATGAGAGAAAATAAAATTTAATGTTTTTATTTAAGAGATCGACTTTCCCTTTTTTATATGTTTGTATATATGCATACATTTACAGATAAAAACGCTACATTTG
This sequence comes from Melipona quadrifasciata, assembly GCA_001276565.1. Taxonomy (NCBI): domain Eukaryota; kingdom Metazoa; phylum Arthropoda; class Insecta; order Hymenoptera; family Apidae; genus Melipona; species Melipona quadrifasciata. Next base: position 397,767 of record KQ435811.1, read on the forward strand.
TAAGAATATATAACTTTTCATGAAATGTTTCGCATTCAAAATATTTAAGTTTTTGGAACACTTAGTTTTTTATTGGCCTAAGAGGGCGCTAAAGGGCTGACGTGTTTTTAGCCGCGGAAGGGTGAAAATGGCGAAATCGAAATTTTACAAAGTGCGCGAAAATATCAGTCGGTTTTGATGTAATATCCAATTGATAAAGTAAAACGTCCGGTTTCGAAGAATTATACACAGGAAAATATTTAACTGTATAGTAACAGTGAGCTTGTCATTCTCATTTCACTTTAAAATTTTAATACTAAACGACCTTTGGGTCTGTTTGTACACAGCGGTGCGTAGTGCACTGTGGGACAGCAATGGTGGGCGCGTGATTTTGAACAAATTCGAGATATTGGAGGAATACCCAGGTACGTGTTACAAGTGCGATTAATTTATTCGAAAAAATCATTCAGGTGAAATTTAAACGGTCGACGAGTACGTAAGAAATCTTTTCTGTGTAATTTGTTGCAATTGCAATAAGCTTCGTGGCACGCCCCCACCCAGCACTGTATGTACCTCATATGAAATGATAAGTTATAGGTTAAGTTATATTTTGCGCGATTATATGGTGAATATTTACAGAAAGTTTATTTTTTATTAGTAGTTGGAATGTTGAACGCGTTCAGATTTTTTTCGCGCGTCAATGTCGGTTTGTTGTAAATTCGTCGAGGCTGTTAAAATTCACGGAGAAATTCAGTTTGTGGAAAATGGCGCGTTCGAGCAATAAATGGCGCTAATGTTCCTAAGTGGACTATCCTTCGAATTTTTCTTCATTATTCAAATTTTATTGTTCGAATTTTTGAAAATTCGAATTACACTTGGCCTTTATGTCGTTGGCTGTATTTATAGATAATCCTATTGGCTTTCGCATTTAAAAAAGACACATCTGCACCTTGAGGATTTGAATTTTTGAATTTTTAAATTCTTGTAGATTCGTTCCGTTTTTAAGTCATTTTATAAATCGTTTTATATTTTTCCGTTGGTTTACAATGTTTTTTTCCATGTACTGTCTAACAACGTTTCGAACTTCATAATAGGAACAGTTTGCATCGTATGAATTTCTAACCTGTGTATCCATGAAATACATATTACAGACATCTGGAAAACTTTTTCGATATACGTAAAATTATTTTAGATGTAAATAAGTATACATGAAGAAAAGATATTAAATATTGCTAAGACTGTTTGCAGTTTGTAATTTAATATTTTATACTAGCATGTAGATGTATGCATAGAAATCTTTGTATCGTATGTTTTGTTTTCGTATTCAGTTATGTAATTAATATTTAAGTCTTTTAAATCTTTTAAGAAGATATCATTGTATATCTATATAATGTTTTTATTTGTAATTTTATAATAAAAGAAAGTTTACACAGTTAAAAATATAATGTATCTAAATAAAAGAGATAAGTTTGTTACCAATTTATACAACTCTGTTTTATACATTGTACATATGAATGTTAACTAAATTTTGTGAAATATATTATATACATATGTATATATACTTATTCACATTTTAAATGTATAAGTTTCTACAACGAGTAATATTTTGAATAGGAACGTAATCATGTCTGTAAATAAAGGACAAAATGCTAGAGCATTGGTTGAACCATTAGCTCTTGATTCACGTACACTTGGTGATGGAGACTTAAGTGCATTGACTCTGTCACACAATAATGAACAATATTCATCCAATGACTTTGAAGCATTTGCAAACATTCAGGCTGAATTAGAATGCATGAATGCTGAAGAAGTTATGACAACAGATGAAGAACATATAATAATTGGACGTAATATTGAGACTGAAACGATTGTACCTGATGTGGAAATGACTGAAGTTTCTGAACAAGCTCAAGAAGAACACATTATCTATACAACAGCAAATCAAAATAATCAAAATATTGTATTTCAAACAAAGCCAACGTTACAAAGGCTTCCTGCATCTACAGTACAGGTATAAAATATTATACTTAAGTGCTTTGATAATTATATAATATCGCTTGTTGATCTTTTTAATAGGTAAAGTCAAATGTTGGTCAAGTAACACAAAGTCAGTCTATTATGATAGTATCTCCTGCTGGTGGTCAGGGTACTAGCCAAATCTTAAAAATTTCACATCCATCAACGGCATCAGCTGGTCAATTACAATCGTTAGCTCAAACTCTCATAACAGCAAAATCTGCTGATAATATAGTTCAATTGAGATCTGCACAACCTAATAAACCTGTAATGGCTACTAGTCATTCAGGTAATATTACATTAGGAAGTGTTCAAAATGCAAAAACAGTTCAATCTGCTATAAAACGTACTGCACAGAGTACTTCTCAAAATCGAAATGTAAGATTATCAATGATATTATGTTTGTTACTTTCATTATATTTAGGATTGAAATGTTTATTAAATTTTCTTTTTTAATATTATTTTAGGTATATACAAAAATGATATTAGCTGGAAATCAAACACCATCAGGACAAGTTCTTATAACTAGTTCTCAAAATGAAAATCAACAAACACAAGCAATAAAATTTTTAAACAATAGTACGTCAAGTCAAGATGTTACAAGTCCAGCAAAAACTATAACATTAGCACAAGCACAACAAATGGGATTACTTTCCACTAATAAAGTCCAACATATTTTACCCTCGTCACCGCAGAAACAAGTGAGTATAAAAAAAAAGGTAGGTATTATTTTTTTAATTTTTGTGGAAAAGAAGAATTAAAAAACTTCTTTCCATTATTAAATTATCAGATATAAATATTCATTAGAAATATTAATTCGTGTTTATTTTATTAAAGGGAATAATTGTAAATAAGTTAGTGCAATCATCGAGCTCTCAAACCTCTAAAATGACCCTAGTTCCAAGTAATACAATTAAATCACCAACAAAGATATTACCTGCTCCTACAATGAATACACAGGTTAAAACTTCAACAATTTCAAATCAACAATCAACATTTTCCTCATCTAATAAATCAACTGTTCAACAAAGTCCACAGAAAGTGATTATACGGCAGGTTAGTCGAACTGCGTTTTTAATGCGATTTTAATACTTTTAAATTCCTTTATGCTAATAAAGTATTTTAACAGAGTTCTTTAAAACCTGGAACTGTTCTTGGAAGTGGACAAGTTATTAGAATACCAGCCAATCAAAATATTGTTACTGGATCTAATCAAGTACATCAAATACAAATGCCAAGCAGACAAGTAATATTTTCTTTAGTCAAAGCATTACCAAATGTTCTTTATATTGATATTTAAAGTTTAGATATCTTAATTATACAATTTTTTTCAAGGTGCAATACGTAAGATTAGTTAGTACTCCATCATCAGGTACTACAAATGTTGTTACTGTGGGTAAAACGAAATCACAAACAACTTTACAAACTGTTGGAGTTGGCCAAAAATTAGGAGGTCAACAACAGATTGTTAAGGTTTGTAGAAATAAAACGTATAATAACGAAAAGCAGTATTAGATATATATTATATATGTATATTTTTCTTCCAAACAAAATACAGGTAGTTCCATTAAATACAAACAATCAATCATTAAGAACTGTCGCACCTAAGGCTACATTAACAGGAAGTGGTCAAAGATTATTAATTCCAGCAACTGCAACAGTAAGCAACCAATCGAAAAATGCAGTTGCTATCCCAGCATCTGCTTTAAGTCAATTAGCATCTGGACAGGCTGTTCTTTCAACTAATTCAAATGTAGGAAATATTGTAGTTTTACCAGCTCAATATATTCAACAACAGGTTTAGTATATTACTATCATTAGTATATTTATGTTATGTTTAGAATAATATTATTTCTCTTTTGCAGTCAGCAGATGATGCAAAATTGAAATCTCAACAAGCAACACCCGGTTTACTAAGTAATTCGCAAAATTTACAGAGTTCAACAGGGACTATATCTGTGGGATCTGTTTTAGAGAATAAAACTCAAAGATCATATACTAGCGTTGAGCCAAATGGTATTAGGCCGAGAAAACCATGCAATTGCACTAAATCACAATGTCTTAAGTTGTAAGTAAAATAATAAGATAACAAAATTGTAAAGCAACTCACATAATTTTCGCATATATAATTATTATTAGTATAATTCTATTTTTAAAAATTGAACATCAAGTATTGCTTTTCACTTTTTTTAAATTATATCTATTGCAAAATGACAGTCCACAATAGAAGTCACATTCTGTCTTTAATTAAAAGATCGTTCTATGATGTAAGAAATATTTGATTTTAACATTAATAAATTATCGCTTTAATTGTGCTTTAATAAATAAAAGGGAAAATTTTAAATATGTTCTATTGCAGATATTGTGATTGTTTTGCGAATGGAGAATTTTGTCATATGTGTAACTGTAATAATTGCTCTAATAATCTTGGAAATGAAGAAGAAAGACAACGTGCTATTAAATCCTGTTTGGAACGTAATCCAAATGCTTTTCGTCCAAAAATTGGCAAAGGTCGTGAAACTGGTGACGATATACGTAGACATAATAAAGGCTGCAACTGTAAACGAAGTGGATGTTTGAAGAATTATTGTGAATGTTATGAGGTCTTTTAATTAATATTAAAATTTAATTATTAATTAAGCATAAATATTTTGCAAGATGATAAAATATTTTTATTAAAATATTTTTTTACTTTTTCAGGCTAAGATTCCTTGCTCTGCTAATTGTAAATGTATAGGGTGTCGCAATGTAGAAGAACCGAATTTAGAGAAAAAATCTTTAAAAGACTTAGCCGAAGCAGCCGAAGTAAGAACTGCACAACTTACATTAAATAAGACAAAATTACAGTTATCAGAAATGGCTTTTAGGCCTCCTGCAACCTCAAATACTGGTGCAAGGTATGTTTAAAAAATTAAATAAGTAAAAGGAAACGAAAAGATTGAAATATTACGAATTATATTTGTGATATATTTACATTTTTTATAGGCAACCGTTTAACTTTTTGACTGATAAAGTAGTACAAATAACGTGCGAGTGCTTAATGGCACAAGCTGATGAAGCAGAACGTAACATGTTTGATGATGAAACATCACAAAGACTTATAATTGAAGAATTCGGTCGCTGTCTCAAGGAAATCATAGAATCAGCACACAAAGCTGAAGCTACCTAGCAGGTACATTTTAATAAAAAATACACTGTTGAAAATTTTCGAAATTTGCGTACATATTCTGAAATCACAAAATTGAAAATGTTAGTTATCGGTACTTCTTAATTTTATAATTGGTTCCAATATTTACAAGTGTTATATACCAAAGACATTAAATGATAAAAGATATTAAAATGTAATACATTCAACTGTTTTCTGATTTTGTATTATTTGTAAACGTAAAGTTTTTTTTATAAATATTAATTATACGTATATACGTTCCAAATTATAAATTTGTTTGTTATAATATAATGATTGGAAACGTAAATAACAAATCTATTAGATTATTTTCAATTTTGTTAAAATTTTGATAAAAATGATACAAAATTAATTATGTATTAACTAATGTATCAAGGACGTAAAAGCAAATGACATTCAGAAATGACACGGTTGAATGAAATTTTACAGGAAAATTTGTAATACAAACAAGATAAAGATATTTATATAGTTGTCAATTACAGTTTAAAAATTAATTTTATTGGAAATCAAGATAAGAGGCTAAAGTAATAAAAAACAAATAATATCTTAAATTTTATGTTTCATATCTATATAAATTGAATTTTTAATTATTTCTAATTATTAATCATTAATTCATTTTTTTTTTCAAATGATAAATATGTATATTTGTGAAATATTGAATAGTGGATTATCGAGGACATTCGAGTTTTTGATTGGTATGCAATATGAATAATTACTTAAAATTTACTAATGAAATGACTTTGTTATAAGTTTTCATATTGCATGGTGATTTAATATATTTTTTCGATAAATTTCGAAATAGTTTAGTGTATATATTTTATTTAGAAGGTTTATAAAAAGAGCCTTAAATTTTTGATTAAATCGAATTATTTATAATTGTTATCATTATTAAAAATATTTAAAAAAAACTTTCGTAATTCGTAAAAAGAGTTAATTGAATTATCTCTAAATGATGCATTGTATTATGTATTATGATTTTTTCGTTACCGATATTCTTCATTTGTAACTAACATTAATAGATTTTTTTCAAGGAAGTTGGGAAATTTTCTTTCATTGTATTATTTTTGTATCTTAGCCTATTTTTGAAAAAAACTAATAATACATTTTCATATATTTCCTTATTATATGTAATATCGCATAATTCCTAACAATTCTAAAATAATTAAGGTTTTTTCATTATATGTTGCAATAAATTCACTCTTTTAATTTAATTATGATTACATATAATTAAGAAATTACATATAATTAGGATATATAAGAAATTATTTAAATAATGATAGTGCGAATGGTATTGCAGTGAATAAAGATATCAAGAATTCAATTGGCTAATGTATAAATTAAAAATTCAATAAGTACAGATAAACAGATATTTCTCATTATGCGTTAACTTAATCATCACTGCAGTAATAATAATATCTGTCTGCCATTAAAGGTGATAAAAGTATAACTTTTATGTAGCAGATTAATATAAAATATAGAGAGTCTATATATAGAACAGTATAAGGACAAATGTAATATAGATAAATATATATTATATATTCATAAAATTCTTACTTCAAATGATAATGTTTATTTTAAGCATACGAATTGTACAGGCATCGTAATATAATGAGATAAAAATTGTGTGAATTGAAATTGCGACATTTATTTAGGTGTTAAAAAATGATGATGAAAAATTAATTGTACGTTTCTACCTGTTACATGGCATTTGTATAACAATTCTAATATGAAAATACAAATTTAAAATTAATATTATAAATTTTGCAAACAATATTAATGTATATGCGTCAGAAATTACTACTATGTACAGATAATATATTGTATATTTAAATATGCCTTTATAATTTGTCCTCTGTACATTGAGAAAAAAAAATCTGATATCATCAAGATTAATAAGTAATTTATTTCTTTACATTAGAAAAATTTATTTAAATGAATAAGTCATTTCATAGTTACATTGTACAATTAATATGTAAAAAGTTTTAACTGAATTAAAAATTCAAATGTAAATAGGCAATACATAAATTATAATGTGTTGTTTGATATCAGATTTTTCATGATGGTGGTAAAATAACATTAAAGTGTATGTATGAAGATAATGTATATGTCAAACATATATACCTTTCAATAAATCTTATGTTTACATTGCAAATTATTTATTTCTTGAATTATATACAAAAATTTATCTTTATTTTTTAACACGTACTAAAATTTTACTATTTTTTTAGTCTTTTTATTATCTTTTTTGTCTATATTATTTACATTTTCTTCTAAGGATTCTAAATTACCATTTGTAATTGTATTTACTGTAACGGCATTTTCTTCCTTTTCTTTAATCAAATCTGGACAATCTTTTTTTAAATGCGTAACATCTCCACAAATTTTACAAGCACCTCCTTGAGGATAAACTCCTTTAGGATTATCGGGACATTGTTTAGCGATGTGTCCTTGTTCGCGACAAATGAAACAAGTTGCATATCTGAATTCCATTGGCTTGGCAACTTTACATTCAAAATGAGTATGTTCTGTTGATCCGCATTTAAAGCAGATTCCAGTTCCTCCTTGTTCTGAACCAAGTTCAATTATGTCCAGATTTACGACAGTGAAAACATACACATTTCCTAATTCTAGCTAATGCTTTTTCAGCTTTCCTCCTTTCCAATTTCATTGCTGTATTTATTTCTTCTCTTGGAATACCTATAACATAAATGAGAATAGTTAGGCAATGTTAATATATGTTATTGTGAAAAGATTATCTATACAATTTACCTTTCATGATCATTTTCTGTTTTAAATCACTTAATCTATCTGCATCTTCTTTTCTAACTGGAAATCCATCAAATTTTACAATATCTAATTCTACACCATTGATGATAATTTTTGAAGGGCCTAAATCTGCTTTTCTTCTTTTGTGTTCCTTGTCATCCCGAATTTTAAGTGGTTTCCTTTTTCGTTTCTGACTGTCAAGCTTTTTCATGCCAAATTTATTTGGGACACTTTTAAAATTCTGTGGCTTAATTGGAAAATTTTTATCAAATTTCCTTTGTGGCTGATCAATTCTTTTACTTTTATTCTTGTTATTATTTATATTTTTCGATGCAGTACTATCATGATTATTATTTTCTATGATTTTAGATATGCTTTCATTGGAATTTCTCTTCTTCATGTTACGTTTTTGACGTTTCGAAAGTTTATCTTTCTTATTTTGTGATTCATTTACACTGATTATTGCATCAGTATTATTTTCCATAATTTCTGAAATATGTTTATCTTTTTTTCTTTTTTTAATATCACTTGTATCATTAGATTGATATTCATCTTTTTGATACTCTTTGTTTTTTACCGTTGATATAGAATTATCAACTTCATTAATAATCTTTCGCTTTTTCTTGATCTTTTTTGTTTTAAAATTATCTTTTTCAAAATTGCTTGGAAATTCTGCCCAAGAATCATGAACATTTTCAACATTATTACTTGTATTTTGTGTATTTTCTAATAGTTCTTTAACAGTTTTAGTTTCTTTAAAGGATTTTTCTTCCTTTGATGTATTTTCAATTAATTGTTGCTTCATTAAATACCATGGTGTAGCATCATTGGGTGTTCTTTCATTTGATGCTTTTGAACCCTTAGCTCTTGCATATCGTGTCATAGTTTAAAGATTTAAAAACCACCTGTTTTTAAACAATTAAAAATTATATAGAATGTAATTATATAAAAATTTGTTAAAAATGTTTAGATCTTGTTAATTC
>KQ435811.1:417382-429853 GCA_001276565.1 Melipona quadrifasciata
TAATGTGTATATATATGTAACATACATATATTATATATATATTAACAAATAAATTCTTTTAAATCTCACGTTCACGATATGTATATGATCTTTGGAGATTATATCAGCGAAGCCTTAATTAATTATTATTTTACAAGTAAAATTTTGGGCGTATAAATGATATGTGTGTGTTGTGTGATGTTGACACGAACCTTTCCTCTTAATCGAAGGAGGAAATCTTTTTCCAATATATCATTATCCTATCGTTATTTTTAGTATAGCACGAAATGTCTTAGAAAAGAAATTGATTAAATCGACGTGTTAAATTATAATATTTATTTTACATGGAATAATTGATAATTATAGATAATTATAAATTCTGATTTGAATTAAAAAAAAGAAATTTTCATAATTCTCCTTCGATTTCTATTAGGTTCTATGACGGTTCGTGTCATGACGTAACATTATATTATTAACTTAGTTTCGATATGCAATATTACTCGTAATATTAATGCCTTGATCTTATTACTCTTTTATTACTCTATGTATCGAATAATAAAACACAATATACTTTCCATGTGTAACGTATTTACGATACTACGTTCTCTGAACGCATTTTCGATAATTGATAATTATATATTTCGCGCGATATACAGTGTACGAAAGGTGTTCGATGATGATTTACTACCAACAAATACTTCAATCAACTGAGTCTTATGATATACATTATATTTCTATATCGTTTAATGTTATATATTCGACAATATATAATATTACATGCATGAGGATTTGTCTCTATACTTTCTTCGTTTCCTGTAACAATCGAATTTTCTCGCCGTCGAAAAAAAAAATATTCGCCCGTGCATTCCGAACGAACTTCGAACACGTTTCGCAACTCGAAATACAAGCATAACGTGTGTTCGCACGTCACAATCATCCGTGCTATAATAAGGAGGGGAATTTAAAGCGTCTAGTTGAAATTAAGGATGGTGCGGCAAAAGCGTAACTGCGACGTACATACATGATCGTTTTACCGTCTCATCTCGCAGCGTTGCTGAAAGACGGTGTAATTTTATCACGCGGCGTGCAAGTGTCGACGTCTAGAGTACCAAGTAGAGCCCACAAAACAGAAGCGACAACCCATTTGAATGATCGTGTTCGTGCTCTACCGGAATTGACAAGTGTCGGTTTCCTGTTGAGTATATTACGTTTCATCAGCAGTCGTTATTTCATTTCGACTGGTCGGTCCTTTGTGAATGGATTTAAACATCTGAATGATCTCAAGATCTCACCGGCAAGGACTACAACTTAAAGAATCCGCCCGAAGATCGATTACTCAATTTCAATCCGAATGTTTGCTGATCGAGCAATACGCTCGTGACATATCTGAAATAAATGTAAATACACAGAACCGATATTATCGTATTATCGTAAATTAGTGAATTTCGTATAATTGGAAAATCGAACCAATCGTAAAACACTTCATTTATAGAGTATTTTATATGCATCGTAAATATGAATTAATCAAGCAACCTGACCCATAGTTTCTTAACTTTTAGCAACGAATTGTTAACTGGAGATTATTATACTTCTATGGTAATTTCTATATTACTATACCTCTATGTGAGATTGTGACGTACGAAGTGCGAACATTAAGAAATGCCGATGATTTCGTCCCAACGATTTCAGGAATCAGGCGTTGATATGTATAAGATGAATGTCCGCGGATCATTAGAATGACGGCTAAACTACAGACATTCGAATTTTCTACTAAGTTTATACTACGCATCTCGCGTTCACGCGAGCCTTAACAGACATCCATAAAATACTTGGCAACGATCTTGATATGTAACGTTCGATGAAAAAGGCTCGTACAATTATTATGACGTCGAGGGGCCATTTTTCACCCTGTTAATCGTACGCCGCGATCGAGTTTCTTCTTTTCCTCGTTCCAAATAGTCTTCGAACGTGGTTTTCGATTTATTACGAACCGAACGTTATGATCGAATTTCAATCGGTCAGACGATCGAGATGTTCGTGGACGCCGTATGTTAAATCGTGTCTCGTTCTTCACCTTGTTCCATCTTCGATCGAATGATACCGTGATCAATATGTCGAAATATTCGTCGATTGTTCATCGTTTTTTCATTATTCTTCAACAAAAAAAAAAAAAAAAAAAAAAAAAAAAAAAAAAAAAATGTTGAATGTTGAAAAAGATTTTCAATTTTCTTTCAATTCAGATATCATATATGAAAGTTTTTTAGAAACTATTCAAAAATACGTAAATTTTCGACGATCGTTCAGATCTTGATGCTTTTGCTTGTCAATATGCTTATTGAACTATTCGAACTGCGCAACGGTGGAGTTACAATTCGTCGAATGAAACCTCGTAAGAAATAAAAGTATAAACGATCCAATCATGTCACGTCTCCGCGATCGTGACATGATTGCTCGATGACGAAAAAACAATATAAATTCATTAGGCAACGAAAATGAAATAAACGAGGTTAACGTTGCCGGTAGCAAGTGTTCGTGTTCGCAAATCAGAGGGATGAATTCGCATCATTGGTAACTGAAATGTCCGAGCGTCGCACGATCGAGCATCGCAGTTAAAGCATCGTAATGGCGGTCGTTACTAATTGCAGCATCGTATTGACGTAAACGCGGCAGTTGCCAGTCGACGAGGTTCTTCCAGCGTTTTTCCCGACGCAACCCATTCTCTCCAGTGGTATATTTTGAACAGAGTACTCTCGGTGTTCGTTGACCATGAGGCACACGGTGCGCTTCCTCGACATCCTTTCCTCATCCTTGTCACGTAAATTTTCCAACCAAATGGAGTACCATCGTAGCTCACAATCGCATATCAGAGGATTGTCTGTGAAAATGCAAAACGTTTAAAATAAATGGCGAGATTCTGTTTATACTCCTATAACATACCCCATGTACGAGATAATTTGTCACTTTATAGGTTGCTGTAAGTGTATTTACCACTTGTTATATAGACCAATTATATTATTTTATTTTTTATTATTTTTATCTGTATATAATATGAATTCTTATCAAAAACCATTGTATTGAGATTCAGTAAAGAGAGAGGGAGATAACTATATTCATTATAAATGCCCTAATAAACATATAATCAAAAACGAAATTTATGAAAAATCATCATATTAGAACTCAAGGGAAATAGATTTTCTATCTTACAATTTTCTTTTGATTGCTCGACAGTACTATCCTGTAAAGGGTTAAAAAGTTACTTGGAGTGGAATAAACAGCTTTGAATCGTTAATTAGGTCTAACAATTATAATTACGTGCGATTAATTCATTTTAACCCTAGAATTACCAATATAGTCAAAATGACCAAATTGTAATTTTGTTACAGAAATTTTCTAGATTTACAACAATGCATCTTTAGAGATTTTAATGGTCTTTCATGAATATATAAATAAAAGTGTGTTCTTTATTGTTTTATAAACTTTTTCTCGCATTTTAATTTCTCTATAATACAGGTTTTATATTCTAGCATTGATAATGTTAAGCTAGTTCTAGTGAAATTTATAGTTGTTACTGAATCATTTCTATAAGTTAAAAAAATATTTTTCTAAATAAAAAATTGATTCAAGAATTTTACGATATTTTAAAAGAAATTTGTAGCTCTTAAAAGATATTATTAAAGAAAAACGTTTCTTCGTTCACGTTAATGACATTTCTTAATGACTAACATTTCTTCCACTTGTAATCGTTGTATTTTAAACGCTTCAGTACCTTCCGACTTAAAACTTGTCTGTAAGCTCATTAGCAAGTGCTCTTGAAGTATTTTAATCGACTCTTGGGAAGTTTATCTTATGCTTTTTCAGAATATCCCTTTGTAATTATTTGCTACATATTTCATTAATTGATTTAATAATACTTTCATGTATGTATATTTTAAGTCTTTTGTTTATCGTTAACCCATTAAGGACCAAACAGTAGAAAATACTTTGATTTTTTGAAATTTCACAAAGTTGTAGAATTCAGATAGAAGAAATAATGATGAAGAAAATATCAAGCGTATCCTTGGAATTAAATTTCATAGGTATAATGTTAATGAAAAAATTCGACTGTGTGATTGAAAAAGAATTGCATTAACGCAACGTTGGTCTTTAATATGTATTAAATTAAACATTATAGTAGAATTCTGTTTATATGAGCGGCATTTATTTGAACCAAATTTTATAATACTCGATTAAATATTCACATCTATTTTATTATTTGAACGAACCTGAATTCCTATTATATGAACGAAGAAAAGAGAATTAGTGACTTTCTATTTTATGAACTCCAATTACTTTTACAAACTATTTATCCGCCGACGAATTCATCAACGAAATTCCACTATAATAGAATTACAGTAGGAGTGCGTGTCAGACTTTTCCACGAAATTGATGTATGCGTCTCCACTCCAAGGAGATCTAAACGAATCCTTGACATTTACCCGTGATATCGATGTGTCGTAGGGTATCCACGATATTTTCAGTCACCTCCTCCTGTATACGTGTCAGCTTGTTATTTTGTAGATTCAGCGTTTCCAAGGAGTTCAAATTTTCGAAGACCAACGGCGGCAATACCTTGATTCTAAAGATAAGGGAGAAAAGAAGAGAACGTCTTTGATTACGATGATAATTACACGACGAACGTGAAACGTCGTTTCGTTAACGAAATAATGAGAATTACAAATTTTTCTGGAGATTGAGAAACGTAATGGAGTCCCCGTATCCGGTGAAAGCATCCTCCGGCAGCGAGGTAATGTTATTGGCCTTTAAATCGAGGTGACGTAATCGATGTAGACGGCGTAACGCGTCGCTTGGCACCGCGTGTAAATTATTATCGCCCAGTCGCAGGTATTGCAAGTTCTCTGTAAAGGAATTAAAATGAAATATACATGAACGCTCTCGGTGACACGTTGTTTGCCAATTAACGGGGAATTAAACGATGCACGGCTACATAAATCATGAAGGAAAATTGAGTTTTTAAATGCAAATCTCGACTCGTTGTCGACTATAATTGATATGCTTTATTTCTTTAAATTTTTTAGATCATCTTTTGTAAATGAAGCAAGAGATGATCGCGAAAAAAATAATTTATAGTGAATAATTCAGATCACAAAGAACCGTAAATACAAAGAATTATTAACATTCGCAAAAGTTTATTTTATAAATTCTTTATATCTTGATATTTAAAAGTATTTAAATACCAGAGATGGGCAATATTGAATACTTTTGTAATTAAAATACGTGTAAAGTACTAGATACTTCTACTATTGGATACATAAATCAATTGGCGAATACTTTGGCAATTTGTATTTAATTGTGTTACAGAATGTTAAATAGCCCTGTAGTTTTTGTATTTTAGAATTAGTCGAATACCGAATATAATAATATTTCATATTTTCTTCGTCTGATAAAAATAGAAATACTTGTATTAGCGTATCCGAATACAAAATTAATTACTTTCTGAAATTCAGTTTGTTAGACGAGATAATTAATAAATATTCGCATTTTATGGATCAATAAATGTACACATACATAGAAATACAATTTTTAGTTTTTATTTTGGAATGAATTGCACTTACATGATACACGTACTTCAAATTGCATGTCGGACAAACGATTATATTTTGGTAAATTAATCATGGTCGCATACGAAAATAATCGCTCTACAGCTGCAGAGGAGGGCAACAGCGTATTGTAATACAGAAATAATTTTTTTACAGTTGGATAAGCTTTCAATGTTGTACAGGAGATCTTCGGTACAGGGCTCTTTCAGAAATTGGAGAAGTTCTATCTCTGGATCTGTAGTTCGGAACGATGTGTTAGTAGATTTATTTTCATCATCACTAAAATTAAAAAAATTATCTACAGATGATTGTTGTGCTTGTGGTTGATGGAAGCGATTAATTGCATCCTTAGCAATTTGCATAGCTGAATCGTGTATAATCTTTTGTGCAGTTGAAGATAAATATTTCACCCATCGAGTTTTGAAGCTTGGATGGAATACTGTTGCAACAGCAGCAAAAAATCCATTTTCATGAACGTCAAAGTATCTCTGAAATCGTTTGTTAACGCTTTCAAGTAATTAACCCGTCAACTAACAGTTTACAGTAATTAAACCGTTTTTCTTCTCGGATTTTAACGAGTTTACGGCGAAGACAGACTAAACTTGAAAGGAGATATCCATAAAAACAGTATTTTTCTCCTTGCAGTTTATCAATTGTATCAAATGAGATATTTTTCAATGTAACTGAAATCTGCCTGCCTGTGTTTTAATTGTAAAGCTTCATTTGCTTCAATAATCCTCTCTCGTAAAATATTAATATTTGTTCTAAAGCAAAGAAGAGTGAATTCCAACGTACAGGTGTTGAGTGTAGAAGAGACTGTCCTAGAATTTTTATTAACTCTTCCCTTTGTTTAGAATAACGTAGAATTTTCCATAAACCATTGCAACGCGACATTGTGTGTTCATGTTGTAAAAATAAATTGTTGAACGAATTAATGCAATTAATTACACCTGTTGTTGCTATTAAGTTTAACGTGTGACTTGGACACCGAAATGTCGCTGCAATGTAAAAGTATCTTGTTCACACGTAATATGATTATATTCTAGGTCTTTATCTATGTTTTCCTCGAAAACTGCATCGGTTCCATCAGAGTCATTAATGTCACTAATATCAAAGTTCATGAGGTATTTCTAGAGACATTTGCACTCCAAATTCTTTAAATGCTTTCACAAAGTTCGAGCCGTTATCTGTAACAGTCAATCCAAATGAGTCATGGATTTCTTTCAGCACACTTGCAATTCGATTGTATGAATGTGTCCCTGGAAATCGACGACAAGCAATCGCAAAAGATCTGCAAAGATCTTGTCTTGCAAAAGTTTGTGGATCAATTCAATGCATTGTGACATCCAAAAATCGACGCATGTTACAGGACCAAATGTCTGCAGTAGTACATACATACTCAATTTGATATAACTTTACGAAGATATTATTAAGAAATTTTTTATTCACTTATCTTACAAGGGTACGTCTGGTTAAATGTTTCAATGGTGTGGTACCTTGTTTTATTTGTAAATCGTCAAAAATCTTTTGAAACGATGGCATCTGTGCTGTTGAAAATGGAACCATGCTGCTTAGAATGTAATTAGTTACATTTTCTTCATATCTCATTTGTGAAAATTTGCAGCTAGCTTTCTTTCCGCTTCTTCCAACAATATCATCTTCACATAATCTTGCTCGTTTCGTAGCACTATACTCCACAGATTGGTTCGGATATACATTAGAATGTACTCTCTTGAGATGCAAAATGAAATTAGAAGACGATGATATTATGCCTTTTATACATTTTTGAGGTTTGCATAATTGACATACAGTCCCTTTCAAACTCGAATTTTTTCATATCTACTTTGAAATAACGATCATCCAAATACGCCTTTTTTTGACATTGTAGCAGAAAAACTGCTCTTGTTCGTTATCAGTAGCACTTTATTGACGTCATTATCACATGATTCTGTCAAAGTTTGCGGCAGACTTTCAGTGAACAATGAATTCATATTATTCAGATGTAAATATTGGTTTATACTTCTGTATCTAAGGAACACTGTCTTATGATTAACGCGATAATGAATTAGCACGGCAACAATCAAATTATGGAGTCACATTCGTCGGTACATTTCATAAACAAACGCAAGAACACTCTCTTCTACGCAACTCTACTTCTACGCAATTTGTAGAAATACGTATTACACATCTATAATATGTTTACAATCAATATCAATCGATATACTCATTCGAAAATATAAGCGAATAAGAGTATTCTTAGTATTATACTTAGTATTATACTTAGGGTATAGAATACAAAATACATAGCATATTCTGTATCTATTGGTAAAAGGAATATGAAATACTAGTGTATTCAACATTCTATGAAGCAATAGAATACAAGTATTTTGTATTTGTATAACCATCAAATACTATAATTAATTATATTTGACATTCAAGGGCTACTTTAATTACGACTTGATAATGTATTCGTCATTCGAATACTTTTTGAAATACTTTTTGCCCATCTCTGTTAAATGCTTAAATATTTTTAAAAGTACCGCCATATATAAATGGTTGTATCATTTCAATGATAAATTCTTTAAAATAATATTGAAAAGACATTTATGAAATATTAAAATGAACATTTATGAATCGCTGAAAGATGATACGAGAATATTTATACTTTCTTACTTCGTATAGTAAAACGTCTTATTTTTTTTTTCTTTTGGCTTATTTTGAATTTACTTTGAATGTAATTCAGTAAAGTTTCTCTTATGTGAATCTACATCACTATGTAAAAGTACTTGAACACTTTTAAGTTATTACAATACAAATTAAACTACAAAATACAATTCAAATAAATTTCTTTAATTTAATTTTAACATATACAGTTAATAGATATTAATAAAGAAAATAAATGAATGCAATGTAATAATTAAGTGGCTGAAGGCTCTACAGAGTAACTTTAAATATGTTTGGTCATTGAAATGTTAAAATGATTGATATATACATATACATATACACATACATATGTGTGTGTGTATGTGTGTGTGTGTGTTTATAACCACATTAAAGAGATTTATACAGATTTTATTAAAAACGAGTATGAAAAAATCACTTTTAATGGAGTTGCACTCACTTATTCAATTATTTATGCACGGTACTTATCAGAACGGAATGTCTGTTAATAACTAGATCATTTGTTACCGGTAGATATTTTATGTTCTGATGATGTACATTCAAGTATGAAAATGCAAAAATAAAGAGTTCATGTAAGAAAAGGTTTTACTGCGCATCAAAGTGTTAGAAAATTTCTTTCCCTTTTCTTTCGTTCAATGACACAACAAAAGTTTAATAAAAAGGTAACTTAATTCCGGACATGAACGGTCAATATCGTTCAATTTGTTCCGGTTTCTTTGCGTTCAACCGGTTTTTTTTTTTTTTGTTTACAACAAAGTATAACTCGCTTGAATTGATATTGTCACCGATCGATTATCGGAAAGTTTATTTATCGAAACGTTTCGTCCTTTTCTCTTTAGCAGCGTTGATAATCCATGTGTTGATCCACTTGTCGAGCAAAGGAATATATTATACAGGGATTTCGTAAATCGCAAAATGCGATTTAAAATGCAGTTTGAAGTGCAACAATTATTCATCTTTCGTCGAGTTAATCGCGTTATTTCACAGCCACGGTATAACAACGTAATAATTCATCGACGAGCATGCTTCGAGTTTCATCGAATCACTGCGGGATATAACGTTGATCCGATTGAGTTTATTACTTGTTTCTACTTCAAACGGAGAGACTTCATTACATTAGCATAGAGAAGTTCGATCCTTTCCACCGAGGAATGTTCGAGAGGATTTTTTCGCAAAGAGGCACCGTGTTTGCAAAGGATTTACTCTCTCTTGTAGAATAATCTACCATAATGTATTTATCGTTTAACTTCCTCTTCATAAGGATGAAATCCCAATCCTAACTGAAATTACATAAATTTTCCTTTTTATACCATCGATTACTTACGAAATCCATGTTTTCGAACTTTATCGAAGTTTCATTTATCAGCGAATTTGAGGGATAATGTGCCGCTCAAGTTTTAAATATCTTCTTAAGTTCCGACTCGTAATCTTAAAATTAGTTATTTTAAATTTTTGCTCAAAAACGTAGATAAACTAATAAGAATATATGTTACTTATTATGAAAATAAGAATAAGAGTCCATTTTAAGAACTTGAACAAAAGTGAGAATAATATGGCTCTTTCACAAAAATCGTAAAAAATAATTTTTTAGTAAGATTCAAGACTAAACATGAATCAATAATTATATTCAAGATGTTTCATTTGTTTCGACCATCTCAAATATCTATGTATGTTGTTTTTTAAAGATGTGAAAAAATTTTGTTGACAAAAATTATTCAGCACAAAAGAAGCTATAATATGGCAGTAATGATTGTTTTGTAAGTGAAAGGATTTTAGAATTTCTTTTTTTTAAATAAAATGATATATTTTTTAGTCCATTAATCGATATTCTCTATAATGAAGTATTAACTCATGTAATTCCTATTAATATTCGAACACTGAACTAAATTTGAATTCTTACAATTTTGTAAAAAAAAAAAGAAAATCGCACAATAAACTAGGCTCATTTTTGATACTACTACTCTCAAAATGCATCAATTATTTTAGCCGAATATGTATTTTTATCACCTAGCGAGCAGATAAGTGAAGATACTTTTATTTCGAAAATCCTATAAATTGGCATTGCAATGTAAAACCAGCATCTCGTTGTAAAAAAGATGCTTCAATCTTTCAAAGTTCATTGTAGATTCAGTCGTGAAAAAAATTATTCAATGTTCCTATATATCATGACAATTTATAGGATTTTCAAGAAGAATAATGTCTTTACTTTACTATTTACACATAGTATAAAAACATCTTAGAATCACACACAAATGAACGATGCAGTCTGAAAATAAAGGCTTGAAGCTTTAAAATAAGCCCAAGTTTATTATTGCACGATTTCTTTTTACAAAATTATAAGTTTCAATATTTAAGTACGAATGTTAATGCGAGTCATTGTATGCCGAAAAATTATCAGTTTACGAAATGTAGTAGAACGTAATATAAACAATCGAATGATTCAACTTCATTCTGTAAAATTAACCGAAATAATCGATTAATCAGTTGCAAAATCAATTACCAGGAACTATCCGGAATAATTTCAATTATCGCGATTCTTGTTCCGAAGCGGAAACTCGAAATCGAGGGAATCGAGATCGACGGAGCTCGTCGTACGCGTCTAATGGTAAATCGGTCGGATAATCGGTTGTTCGAGGCGTGCGAGGCGATACGACAGAAATAATAGAGTTTCGCCGGGCATACCACGGCGACATTTCAAAGGAATCGCATGAAATCGTGATTACGCTTACCCTCGAGACCGATGAACGCATCCGGATCCACGTGGGTAATTTGATTTCCGTCCAGCTCCAAAGAGTTTAATTGCGTCAAGTGGGCGAACACACGGGCCGGTACTTCGCGAAGCTGATTGTGCGCCAATCCTAACGAATCCAGGCTTTTAGATATAAAGAGAATATTTTAAGAGCATGATCTCGTTCATTTCGATGTTTCTCTACGTTACAGCGATATTCTTCTATCTGCATGCGTGAGGTCTATTACATCAGTGATATTCGAGCTTTACACGGAAATAAAAACAAATCGTTCCATTGCCTTGTCTCTTTTTAGAAAGAGAAAAAATATTGAATCAATCCTTTTCCGATCCTCCTGCGCTTCCGCTTGAAAGTCTCGGGACATTTTTTAATTTTAATATTCGATGTTGAAGGGTAATAAGATAAGATTTTTATTCTAAACAGATAATAAGATATAAATTATCTCCAATCTTTTTTTTGTGTTTAAACTTTTAAACAATCGCATTTTCAATGCTAATTTTCTAACACATGTTGAATTGTATACATCAATAAGGATTTATTGGAATTTTTGACTTATATGTCATACTGAAAAACATTATACCCAACTTGGTAAATACAATAATCTTTATATTAGAATTTAGAACATAAATAAATTAGTTCATAAATAAATTCTTCTATTCGCTTAATTCTTTTACATGTTTTGCTGCAAATTTGAATCTGGACATTGATCATTAATTAATTAACACGTTTCCATATTGGTTTCCTTTCGTTTCCTTTTTCTCTCTTTTGTTTTTATTTGATTGTATCATTATTTTATTCTAACGTATTATATTGTATTATTCTGTATTTTGTATTTATTTTATATCGTATTCTCTTTCTTGCTTTATCTATCTATTAAACTAAATTCCTATTTATACCGTTAATAGATTTATTTGTTTATTTAATATTTTTAGATTGTGTATGTATTTTATAATTTTTAATATATTTTGTAGATTCTTTACTGCATGAAGTATTAAATTTATTCTTAATGTCTTGAAATATAGTATTTGTTCTGAGATCTTTGAGTGGGGATGTACTGCAAAAAAATATCCGGTTACTTTGTTATTTTTGATTAGTAAGATGTAATTTAATTCTATCAAAGATAGAAATGATATATACTTACGAATAATGATTACATTTTGTATTATTATTTTATTGTTATGACAAAATTGATTTAGAGAACTGTTAAAACGTAATGACATCTCCAAAAATGAAACAAACTGGCATAATTTTTAAAAAAAATTTTTAATAAAATATTCTGAAAAGTTTAATTTATAAGATACGAATCAGATAAAGGAAAAAGGAAAATTTTTTAAGCTTATAAAAAGATTATTATTATTATTATTAGTTCAATGAGTAATATTTATGAAAATTAGTAGATATATTCATGAACCGTCTAAATTCAATTTTAATATATTATTGATTTATTTAAAAAAAATAATTAGAAT
>KQ435811.1:469530-494101 GCA_001276565.1 Melipona quadrifasciata
AAGCGGACGTTCCGAGAAGAGAATCTATCAATTTATTTAGCTTTTCAATCTCCCACGCGTTGTAGGCGTTCGTCGCACGTAAAAATAAAGTCGTTCGCGACCAAGATGGCGGGTTACGCCGGAGTAACGACGCCTCAGCTTAAATATTATGCAATATATTCGACTGCGTGTCGCTTGCCCGTGCATTTTATAGGTTTTTTATTAACCAACCGTAAACTTAAAAATTTCTAGATACGAGCGTCGATCTACCCGGGGTGGGTGTGTAGCCGTAAATTTTCGGAGCGTTTTCCGTTGCAACCACGAACCGCATGGTCGTGTGCAGTATCGTTTCATCAGCTCTCCCAAAATGCAAGTTTCACGATAGTCGATTTAAACCGTACGTCTGTAAATCGTATGAAACAATTTAACGACCGGAAGTTTCCAAAGCTCAGAGATAAAAAGTACTGTTTGTCCCCTTTTATGGAAATGCAGCTCCCCACCGCGACGATACATATTCCGAAGATGTATTTTCGAACTTTTATCAGCTATGGTACACGCTTATGGTTAGACCGCGGATTTTTATGCATCTTTAAAATTTTATAAACATGACTGAAGAAATAAAACGCAAGTAGAAATTTGTTTTATCTAATAAATATCCTAAAATATTTGAATATTTCATATATTTTTTTTGCATATAATGTATTACGTGCATTATGTACATTCTCGCAAATTTTCTACAAATACATAAAAATCCGCAGTCTGCTTAGAGTATTACTATTGCAATTTAAGCGTTACATGCTCACGGCTCACATGTTTTTTGAGAAAAAATTTTGATATTGCTGGCAACATATGAATTTAGGAATTTTGTTTCCTTATCAAAAAGTTTCATAATTTTTTCGACCCTTGATATATTATTTAATATATGATAATTATTTAATATTGCTATGGTATTGATATGAATTTTCTTCATATCGATGAACAAATTATCTGCTCTTATTATAGGAAATTATTGGAGATACAATTACAGAAGAATTTTCATTTTCATATTTCCCGTGTAAATTCTATTCAAACTGAAACTTTGATTTTTGAGAAATTATACTTTATCCATTCTCATTCGAACGTACAAAGTGTAAACGTTTTTAAAAAAAATGTTTTAAATAGAACTTATCAAAAAATTTCATAATTTCCGTATTCCTGATTAAAAATATCCAAAAAAACCAGTATTATATTCGCAGTATATACCATGACGTAGAAAATACATTACTGGTCGCGAGTACGTTAATTAACAGTTAAGTAAACAATCCGAACAAATCACCCACGCATAAACTAATTTCATTTTTTTGAAACAACGAAGTCGCAAAATTGCGTTTTAAATTCTCTTTTTATCAGTATCCTTTTTCCAAGCATCGACAACGATACGAGATAACAACATTGAAATTAACATTGAGTCGCGAATGATCTACGTTTAAATTTCGCGCCCCTTTAGAAACTCAGCGTCGATAAGTAGACGCGATTTCGTGATAAATTTTCCTTGGAGAAAACAACTCAATGCGCCGCGTTTGCCGGCTTGAAATAAATTTCCCCGGTGAAATATGATTCTCCGTGATATTTCCTACAGTCGGTGGTAATATTTCATCGAAGAATGTTGCGCTCCTACTGTCGACGATCTTTGTTGTTGCAGAGGAATTTGCATTTACATTGTCAATTAACACTCGACATTCATCTGTATCTGCGTAGACAATCGTATCTATGTATTATATTTATGCACAAGGGAACTCGTCCAGAATAGGTTTAAGAATTTAATAGATTGCCATAAATTTTCCAACAGTTGTCGCATATTTCGAAATAAAAAAAAAGAAGCGATATTACATGCTCGAGGTATTGTATCTTACAACAGATATACAAAGTGTCTTCGATTAAAACAATCGAACTTCCACCATATATTTATTATTTCCACGAGATATATTTTACGAGTGAGAAAATAAGAAAAAAGATGTTATGCAGAATGTCCTGGGGGAAAATCGAATAATTTTACCAGTGCGTTTGGTAAATCATGAATGAAAAAAGGCCATTTACGTCATTGATTTTGATTCACTTGATTTCTTTTCTTACGTAGTTATAAGAATTGATTGACAATTTTTCATCGTTATTGGTTTAGTTATAATACTTCATACTGTATCTCCTACTTTGTTTCCTTCAGCTAAAATTTATTTTTAGCATTTTTCAACATACGAAGTATGTGTAAGACTGCGGATGCATTTTCAAATTTTATTTTTATTATGAACATAATTAAAGAGAACCTAGAAACACAGAAATTTGTTTCATCTACTAAATACTATAATAAAATACTCTGCTTTGTACATTTTAGATATTTTTTCACATTATTATTTCCTCATATTATTGCGTGCATTTTTGCAACTCGAAATTTGTTATGAATGCATAAAAAGTTGTAATATAGTAATAAGACAGTTCTTGATAATCGTATCAATGCCGCGACGCTGTTTGAAATATATATCTCTATTCTACTTTCAGTATTAATTTCAAGGAGCAATTTCATAATGAGTTTTATGAAAGAATGACGCGTTGTAGAAATGCAACAGCATGATATCAAGTAGTGATTAAATTTATTTTTGTGGTTTGACAGCTCCTATACTTCTCAAATTTGTATATTTCCTCTTCTTCATAAATGAAAAGTCACCTCAAGAGACATTACTTTAGAACATTCGAAAGATTGTAACCCATCAATGAAAAGCAGTTTCAACAAAAGAATTTTAGCATTGTTTCTAGAAGTACAACTTCTCAAAGAGACAATCTATATTTTTTATTGAATGATATATAAACATTTATATAGAACCAGTCTCATTACTTTTTAGGTACACCATGTATGTATGTTGAAGTAATTAAAAATTCTTCTGTTTTTTTATCTTCTAACAGGTTGATTATCACGCAAAATTTATAAAATACAAAATATTTAGTTAGAATAAAAATGCATTTTTTCATTTTAGTATCCCTTAGTTATTTCTGTTGCTTAGAAATATTTAGAAATCTAAAAGTAGGTAAAAATACAAGAAAGGATATATGCAAAAATGTATAAAATGTTCATAAGTTGTTACGATATTTGACAGAAAATAAATTTCTGTTTTATCTGTTTAACAGACAAATGTATAATTTATCATAATATTATAAATACCTCAACTTTATGAAATTTCTGATGATTATAGAATCTAGATAGAAGATAAAGTTACAAAAGAATTTTTGGAACTTCATTTCATAGCCCGAATATTAAATTTAAAAAAACAGAATTTGGTGATACAAACTGGATGAAAAAAATTGCAATAATCCTTATGATATGTATGTATACACCTATAAATGTATGTATATATATGTAGTATAAGTATACACTAGTATGTATGTATGAAAATATTTATACTGTTTTCATGTATTAATAAATCTATGTAGAATAGTCTATGTAATGTAAATAATGTATTTACATAAGTGCGAAGTAATTTAAATAACGTGCATATTTATACAAATTCCAATGTACATGATCGTCAATAGTTAAAAAGTTAAAAAGTTGATGAATAAAATCCAAAAAAAGAAAATAAAACTATCAATCTCAAATTTTTATAACAAAATAAAAATTACTATATCATCTATGACCCTACGATAGTAATCGAGAGTTAACCCAAAACATTCGAGAGAACTAGAAACAAAAAAATATACAAAACAAAACCAACTATTTTAAATTTTTATAATAGAATACAAATTATTGTATCATCCATGACCCTACAATACTAATCGAAGGTTAACTTACAACATCCGAAAGAATTAGAAACAAAAAAAAAAAGAAAGAAAAAAGAACTTGGGAAAGAAAAACTGCACTTGTACCCCAGTACGATTCGTCTCACTGAAAGGCCCAGAAGCAACTGTTCTGACTAGGAAATGAGGACGACTTTTTTACCATAAAATTTATAATTATAATTTTTTGCATTGATATGCAAACGTTTGAATCGATATAAAAAAAATTACAGGCGCGATCGCTCAGTATGTCACCAGACAACGCCACTCCTACTCAAAGTCTACCCCACGCCCCTTCACGAATCACGTGACCCAAATCAACCAATCGCTAATTTTCGTTGCATTAACGTTGCACCTGGAGAGGCCCGATTTTCTGGCTTACCCCCGCTAAAATCACTTTCAGTGATAAAAAAAAAAAGAATTTAAACGGGAGAATCGACCTAAATATTAAATTCCATCGATGTCGCTGTGCACGCAGCGTCTAATATTTTCTTTTACATTTCCATTTGCCGCACACGGGAATTCCTTTCGCGTGGAACGGGATCCTTTTTGCGACTCATTCGGTTCACGTAACTTTGGCTTCGCATTTCCGATCAAAATCCATCAGACAACGGGGCGTGCATTTTTCCTTTTTTTTTTTTTTGCATCTCTGCCCGGTTTGTATCGAGGATTCTCATCGGGATCCGATCCAGCCGGATGGCCGAGAATAGACTCGGGGAGAAAAATTCCTGCTCCGGATTTCCAGGCTCCAATCCTGAATCACGTTGATCAAGACACGCCGCGCCGGACCGTGCATTCTCGTGATTACGCGCAAGTCAAAGAACGTTGACGTGCGCTCTCGTTGGGGAGCCTGTGAGGCTTTTCCTTTTCGGATGTCGCTTTTCAGCGCAACACACGACTGGTTAGCTCTCTTTAGCAACGGGAAAAGATCTCCATTTCCATTTCCGGAGTTCAATTTTCAATTTCCGAGAAAACCCGAATTTTAGACTCGCATGGAGATCGAAAAGAAAGAAGAAAACTGAAAGGGATCTCGATTGATTCGCGATCGCGCGAGAGAAACGAAGAGATTTGAGTAGAAAATGACGGTTTATGGTGATGATTGATGCGAGGTAATTGAACTTTTCTTCACAGATACGCGCGTTCGATAGGTGCCAGGAGAGAATTGAATAGAAATATTTTTAGGAAAATGTACATAGTATTGCGATGGTTACATTTAATCTTAGAACAATCAAACCTATCGACATGACTTCAGACAGATTTTCTTTTTTTGCGATTGGTTGAAGATATCTTTGTTAGAATCAATATTGACTTCCGTTTAAAGAGAAACATGATTGTATAAATCTAATGCTTTTAATTTAAATCAATTTATTTGTAACTGGAAGAGTCGCGACAATGGCATTGTTTTTAAGCAAAAATTTTTAATTCACAATTTGAGCTGATAACGTTTTTCAAATGTTGAAATTCTATGTGTTTAATTATTGTTTTAACTTCGTTTTAACTTCGCTCAGTGGGGACAGAGTGTTTTTTGATTCTGCCTTCCTGAAGTTCGATCTGATCGTTTCAGAAAAATCTTTCTACAAAGGAGTACCGAAAACTCGAGGAGTGCGTTTCCCGTGTTGGAAATTTGGCAACGAAGGGGAATTTCCATTTTCTCTCGTCGTCCAAAGTTTGGATTCGTGGAAATTCCGAGATTTATAAATTCTCGGTTTTTTGCTGTTTGCTGCAATTTTATCGAAGGTCAGTGTACCAAATGTTAGAAAGAACTAAAGAAAATTTCTAAAATCTCAAAGGCAGCTACAAGCCACGTTCGTGTCACGAGTCACCTTCGTTGGTGATTTTAACGCTAATTCTAAAGCATTTATTTGTATAACAAATTAGTACGCATCGTTGATCTTAGTGTTATTAATAGACTATAGAGCATTAATCAGATCGTGAACGTGTCACCGAGATCTATGGCGGAGGGATGTGTAGATTTGCGTAAACTCGTGCCCCCCTCGCGCAGAAACCACACTATTGATAACAAGTGTGCCACGAGTGGATGACAATTGTTGGATCGCGAGCGCCGATACTGAGATATTTCAAACTAATATTAGTGAACCCGAGGTCGCAGTAGTCGGTAATGAGTATCTCGGGTCATGGAACTTGATTGGCTTTTGATTACCAATCATTTTATGATTGGACTATAGTTTGTCTGATATGATTGACAGAAACACGCACAGATTAAAACATAGCGCCAATGAGACACAAGGTGTATAATGACAATGCATTTAGAATTATTAGATACAGTAACGTTGAATGTGAATATACAGATCGATATTTTATCTATGGAATTAGATAGGCAGTATGAAGTTTCATTATTTGATTTTATTGTACTATTAGATTATTAGATTAATTCTGATATATTTCGTAATTATTAATCATCACCAATACATTTAAATGCATTTAAATATTGCGTTTAATTTGTAACATCAAATTGATCAATTTTAATAATTTGAAAATAAATGAGTCAATGTTAACCTACATGGTTAGATGTCATATCGAAATTTACATTGATTAAAAAACACTTTCGAAAATTGATTATATTTTCATATGTTATATATATTTAATCCATATACTTACATTCTAGTATATTTTTACTTTCCAGATTATTTCGTTATTTGTTTAACAAATGAAATAATTTTCCATTTCATTCTGGATTTCGTATCAGTTTCTATAAATAAGTTCTCAAATAGTTTCTGATTTTAATGCATGAACTTTACTTTCTGTTGGGATTATTTATTTTATTTCAATGAATTAATTCAAGCGAATGATTTATTTGATTTATGCTCAAGATAAAGTTACTTTTTCAGTGATTCGTTATGTCAAATTGTTCTTTTTATAATGATATGATTTTACATAGTATATTATATATAGTTACTATAGTATTATATAAATATTACATAAAATATTATTGATTAACATACTAAAAAAATAAATATGATATTTACAATAATTCATATTACCTTTTTTTTTTTAAATATCTAATCAGTGGAAATGATTTGTCATTTCAAATTATCATTTTCCATTATCCGTTGTCTCGAACAATATTTTCCCAATCTCGCCTTCTTCTCAGTGCCGGGGATTCAACAGTTTAGTTGACGCCGTCTCGCGATCACGATTCATCACTATCGACCTGCGTGACCCGAGACCAACCGTGTAAAGTTTTACCAACATGGAAGGTCGATGCTTATCGACAGAACGACTCGCTACCCTAACCCTGGTCATTGAATCTCGTGCCCCCAAGGGTCGAAAGCCATAACAATATCCGAACCCAGAGAAAATCGCTGGCTCGCTCGAATAACTCCGAGGTCGTTGATGTCAAGTTTCACGACCCTTGTTTCATCCCTTAACCGTGTATTACACGCACGTGAGAAAACTACGATCTTCTCCAGAAATTTTCCCACCCTCGTGTTCTCTTCGTTTCGTTCGTAAGAATGAATGAGCATGCTCATTTGTAAGGATGACTCTGGTGCATACTCGAGCCTGCTCCGGGCTCTGGGAAACTGTTTGCTTTCTCACTCTCATAAAGCATCGTTAAGCCGGGAGAAAAGCTGGCAAAACTTGTGAAAAACTTTTTTTTTTTTTAATACATGTTTTGTCTTCTTCTTTTTTTCGCTCTGTTTCATTCCTCCTCCCCTCTGAGCTTGAGCAGCGCTACAATTCGGTCGTTATAAAGTTTTCGGAAGCACGAGGTCGTTGTATTTTGCATGTATCTGTTTTGTACGGTTTTAGCATTCCAGAAGGATTGTTTCCCCAGTTTTCTGATCATCCGACTTTTGCCTTCGATTCCACGAATTTTCATTCCTCATAATAATAATGACACGACGGAATAAATAACAAACGCTCGAACTCTGCAGTTTCCTCGACTTTCTATTTATTGTTGGGTCATTTTCATAACGGAGAAGCCTTTAGGGCAAAGCTGAAGTAGGATTTAATAATATACAAAAGGTTAAAGGAAAAGTGAGCAATAAGCACATTTCTTTTATCGTATTGTACCTCCATTGTTGGTTTTAACTTCACAGTACAAAAGTCCTTTTACTTTGAAATCTAATAAAGACTTATAAAGACATACCTCTCTAAATGAATGTCGGAGTGTCATTCGCAAAATAAATAATTCAGGAAATATTGAGAATTCTTACTAAATACGAACACATAGAAAATAATATTACAGATCAACTCGTTATTAATTAAAAAAATATAGTATAATTTGGTATAAGATACAGTAACTAAGCTTCAGTTACTAAATGTCGAGCAATTCGATTTATAGATACTATTAATTATGAAAATGGAGGAAATATAGGTGCAAAATTAATGATTTCAGGAAAGCTGTCATAAGACACGACACTATTTAAAATTATCGTAATTGAAGTCACTCATTTTTTATAATTTTGTGAGAATTAGGACGACAGCATCAGCAGATCTATAATATTTATAAACCCATTTATAGTACTTGATTATTCATAAGCTTGATTCTTCGAAATGAAAACTAATCATCAGTTGAATAATACAGAACTGAATAATAAAGAACTTTTTAAGAAACAAGTTGATATTAAATAGAATTGATAGATTTAGAAAAATTCTGAGAAAAATTATGACTGCAATGAAACTGTACAAATCCAGTTTGCGTGGATGTCTGACTAAAAATATTTTGTACCACTTATTTAATTTACAGTTTTCCAATTTAATTTGTCACTTGATGTGAAATTGACAGAGTGCTAAAAAAATAATATCTATAATGAAAAAATAAGAATAGATAGAATAAGTTGTATTATAGAGATATTAATATATAAGCCAATGTATAGATATTAACATAAAATATATAACAACATATTGACTTTTTCTTATCTTTTGCATTTTATTTTATTTGATATGAGCTTTATACTTTAATTGTTAGCAGTTATGATATTAATATATTAATACATTAAATATATCATGTATATTTATATACAATATATAATATTATAATATTATTATAATATAAAATATAATATAAAAAGTATATGGTTAAATAGAAATTTAATATATTTATTATTAACCCTCACCTATGTTTTTTTGAAATTACTTCATACCTTGTTAAATTGACACAGTGGTAAAAACTTGATATCTACAATGAATAGTTGAATTTGCAAATTCTTTTATCGACAATAAATAGACTAAATTTCTCTATTTAATTGCGTGTAAGATTCACATAAATCCTACTCTTACGTATAAGTCACCCATAAATCAATTTCATATTGTGATTTTATTTTTTCTAACTTTATCTATATGATTATTTGTTTTGAATCTTTTACAATTACGTTACGATTAAACTATAAATGTCTGTACGCATTTTTGAGAAGACTGTATTGCACAATTATGATACAATAATAATTAGAATAATAAAAATAACAATTGCACAATCGTGGTACAATAATAATTGAAACATCTCAAGGAACTCGCAAATGAATATTATTTAGAACTTTGATAACACTTTTGTTATGTCATATGTTTATCATATGTTAAAAAATATCGAAAATATAGAATATTACAGGGAAAATCTTATATAATTCTTTTTAATTATCGACAATTTTTCATTTTTAAGTCAATTATGTTCTTTACCGCATTATATGTTGGATATATCTGTGTAACATGACATTTTATAAGAAAAATGTATCAGATTGACACAAACGACAGATAAGGATTTAGACAAAAAAAAAATATATATATACATATTAAGAACAAGTTAAAATACATTTAAAACATTTTCTCGAGAGACAAAAAGATAGAGGACAATCTGAATGGAAATGCTAAAGAGAAAGTAAAGAATAATTTATTTGCGATGGTTTATCAATGATTTATTTTTATATACTGCATTTCACTGCCGATTTTATGTATTTCGTTGAATAATGCAGCAAACAATCATTTGTATTCGTTTCGATTTTTAAACTGAATCATTGGCCTCTGCAAATGATTCGTTAACGCCCGAACGTGCATATAAATGAATCCGAGATAATCTTCGTACGAAATCAAATTCTAAGCGATCGTATCCAATGCACGACTCTTCTCCAAAATAAAAAAATGAAAACAAGTTTTTTAATTAAAAGTTTACATAATTCGGTTTACAAGTGTTTATTATTGCTTATAACTAATAAATTTCCTCTGTATAATTTTATTACATATTTATTATTACTTTGTATTATTACTAATTAATAATAGTGCAATTGTTGTATTATTATTAATAAAATTGACAATTAAAATTTGATAAATTTAACTATTTATTTCTCAACAAAATTGTTTGAATATTATTATTACTAATAAAGCACAAAGGAAACCTATTGTAAATTATAAGAGATACCTATCGAAAAAAATTATACATTTTTTTCACTGTTATGAATAAAATTATTTATACATTTTATTATTATTATTATTAGTGAATTATTTATTATTATTAATAAATAGAATTGAAACTCGTTACCTATTACAAATCATGAATTGGAGACATTCGTGAATCGAATGATGCAAAAAATTTTTCATCTTCTCGCATTTTTGAGGAGAATCGTGATATATATCGCATGGCCAAAAAATAATCCACTATTTCGCCAGACCACTGTTTTCGTTGATGTTAAATAAATTTCGCGATAGAAAAAATATCGCGTTTTATTAATTTCCGTCCGGTGGTATCCTGTTTTTTTTTTCGTTTTTTTTTTCTCTTCTCGTCGTGTCAGTGATCAAGGGTAGAAGGAAAGCAGGAATTTCGAATATTTTTCTTGCCCTGCACGATTCTGGTTTTTCCCCTGGTGGTGGCACGGCGACACGAGTCCCTTTCGCTCGCACGGGTTATGTAAATATTCCCTGTTTGTCCACGAACGTATCGAATGACGGAATATCGATCTATCGTGCGTCAGGCACGCTACGGATTTAGCAATTAGGTCGCAGGAATACCTTCCACGTATCCCTGTCTTTCCCTTTTTTTTTTTTCTTTTCCTCATCTTTCCTTTACGATGTTAACCCTTCACTTTTTGCAAGCAACTATAGAACAACTCGCAGAAATGTCAGAACATTTACTATAAAAAAAACGAAACTAATAAAAGTTTCGTGGAAACCTTACGCGTAGATTTATAACACGAGCATGTTTTCTATTCCGAGCTTACTTTCTTTCGTACGAGTTTCGTACTTCGTTTTACGAAATTCTCGCTTTCACTTTGTACGGGAAATTTTAACGGGAAGCAAGTTTCTTTTTGTGAAAGACATTTGCGTCTTTATATTCTTATAATTTTTGTATTTTATATTTTTAAAAATTTCGTTCTCCATTTCGTGAAAATTTTTACTTTCACTTTATATTTCGTTTTATAAAAATTGTTTTATAAAATACGAAAATAAAATACACACACGCACACACAATATTTAACAATTTCATCAAAAAGTTAACATTTTTGTCTCGTTTTCCACATCTTACTATGATCGAGACTAATTACAAGTTGTTAAATTTAATTGTATCCATATCGCTCAAGTTCCATATTCATTTCTAACAAATGAGTAATGCTCTAACATGAAATTTACAAAATCTTTCTGAATATGATTAAAAATACGTATATTTTAATCCTTTCAACATCTAAAGTGATGATTAATTTTGTTTGTTTTTCAAATTTTACATACTTATAACGATGCATTTTCGGAGACTTCAAGATTTTGCAGAAATATACGAATAACAGTTTGTGTTCCTTATTGTGATAAAATTCTTTTTTTATTTTTTATCCTTTGCTTTCTGTGACGCGGGTTTCATACTTTAGTCGTCGTGTCAAACTCACTCGAAATTAATCTTTAGCCATCTTAGTTTTCTCTTTATTTACGCTATCTGACATTAACTATTCTATGAACTGTATATGTTACAATTAAATTAAAAAGAGTTCAGTTATGTTTTACATGATTTTAATATAATATGTACATATTTTAGGTTCGAATCATCAACTTAACAGTTAATTCATAATAATACTGATGGAATCTTTGATAATCTCTAAGATGCGAATTTTTACGCATTTATGGAAAATTGAGAGTTTGTAAAAATGCATATAATATACAAAAATTCTCTACGTAAAATATCCAGAATACTATACATTATAATATAGCATATAAAATAAATTTTTTCTAGATTCTACTTCTCTAGAGATAAAAATTTTAGAAACATAAAATTCGCTACATAAAAGGAAGAAAGATAACATCGTTACACATATGTACGAATCGTTCAGAGTAAACGAAATGAAATAAAAGCAAAATGAAAATTACGAACAATGCTTTTTTACATTGATTTCTCGTAGCTTTGATTCATTTTGATTGACAGTAACGTCGATGAACAATAAATCTACGAAACTCATCGATACGACAAATTTCAGATTTTCCTTTTTTTTGTTTTACAATCGTTGAAAAGATACGAATATTTTTGTTTTTAAATCAATATAAATGTTCGTTTAGACAAGATATGATCCTATAGATCTATTTATTTTAATTATCATCCTTCAAATTATGTACAGAATATTTTTAGATACATCAGAAATCAGTAGCTTTAGTGTTAACTCAATATTAATTCAGTCTTTTGCTTTGAAACAGTTGATACAAGTTTATGCCAATTTTCTGAGAATATCCAATTATACTAATATCTATTGACAAAAGTTGAAAAACAGTCTACTTATGTATAACAACGTTGTTGTACAAATATATGAATAATCATCGTATATACTCGTATAACAGCTACATATTCCTTACATTATGAATTTCTGTACTATAAATATAATTGCAATTACAATAAAGAAGATTCTAAACAAAAAAAAATAAAACAAAATAAAAGAAAACTACCATTTACTCAAGAAAGAATATTAATAGAATGGTTACTTCAAAAACCTAATTATTCTTCTTGAGTAGTTAAAATACTTAAAGATTCAATTAAAGATTTCCGTGATATAAAATATTAATACAATTAAAGATCCAAATCCAATGGAACATTTATTAAATTGAGATCAACAAACTGAGTCAAACGTCATTCTTTTATTAAAAAATCATAGAATTAATAGAAAAAAAATCACAAAAATATCGTCTGATGTGCTAACGATGTATTTTCTGTTAGATTAATTGAATCAATGTCTGCAAATGCTATGCAGTTATGAAAATCTGCATTAAAACTTCGCGAAAATTAGAAATATTTACATTGTTTTTTTTTTATCACTGAAAATGATTTGAGCGGGGGTAAACCAGAAAATCGGACCTCCTCAGGTGCAACGCTAATGCAATGAAAATTAGCGATTGGTTGATTTGGGTCACGTGATTCGTGAAGGGGCGTGGAGTAGACCTCGAGTAAGAGTGGCGTTGTTTGGTACTGAGTGATCGCGCCTGTAATTTGTTTTGCATCGATTCAAATGTTTGCATATCAATAAAATTTTATGGCAAAAAAGTAGTCTTCATTTCCTAGTCAGAACAGTTGCTTTTGGGCCTTTCAGTGAGACGAATCGTACTGGAGTACAAGTCGTGCAATTCTCTTTTTTTTTTTATTAAGAATGATTATAGAGGTTAAGCACGATATGTTTTTCAATTTTTTCTACGAGTTAAAGTTTGTCCGATCTTTTGTTTCAATATGAATTATGATCTTTACAAAAGAGGATTTTAAAAAAATACTTATAATTCTATTAATATATGATGCATTACTTCTTCACGCTATCTTTATTTCTGATTTATGTACTTTTGAAATAAAAGAACGAATAATAATTTTTTGAGAAACACATTGTACTTAATTTTTGTTAACAATTGTACATGTGTTTTGCTGACTATAATTAACATATCGATAATAATCGTGAATATCGCGAAATCCATCGATTATTATTTTTCCAAATAATAATCGTTTAAAGATCGCTAGCGTTAGTAACAAGAAATACAAATTAAGAAATTAAATTAATAATCTATTGAATTTCGCGATGCCCCAATTTTCGTTTGAAACCATCGATACCATCAATTTCGTCACTCTCAAACTCACTCATTCGACGATACGAAAGTAACCGGTTCGGTACTATAAATTTCAATAGGTACGATTAATGCAAGTTTCTATCCAAGAAACGAAGGTGGAACAGAGTGAAACCAGAGAATTGAATTGAAATACAAAATTCAACATTCGATCGAGTTGAGAGGGAGAGACAGACGAATATTTTAAATTTATGTGTTTCTACATCGTATTCTACGTCGCACGGTGTAGAGGGTTTCCTTCCCAAATTTCTGTTTACGGAGACGTTTCCGCCAGCTCGGCCTCAATCCAGAATACATTTTTCACGCTCTCCCGTCTCGGTTGGCTCCCTCTCTTAAAAGAAAAATCCACCCTGGGAGACTCCTTCAATTTCCCTTTAAATCGCATTTCGCTTCCCGTTGAAAGTCCTTCGGCGAACGATTCGTGACAAAATGAAAAAGGAACGCGCGTTCGAAAAGCTTTATCGGATTTCCTCGTCCTCCGGGCACTGTCGCGCAGAGGGAGGCAGCGAAAATTGCGTGACAAAAGCGTTCTGCCGCCTTCCTATTGCTTTCCAGTTGCTTTCCTTGTTTTCTTCCGTCTTTGCGACTCGGAACGTACGCAAAACGAGGCGAAAAGTTTCTAAAACGTTCATTCTGGAGCCAGGAAGACGTCGAACGTTCAACACGTGGCTTGTCCTACTTCCTCGTTGGACTTCAACGTTCCTTTTGTCGTCGTTAGTCGTGCTTCGGTGGCACAAAAATATTAGGACATTCACAGAATATGATGAAATAACGAGTTTTATCTCTCTCTCTCTCTCTCTCTAACGGGAGATACACACCGAATTTTCATTATTTCATTATTTATTTCACCAGCGATCTCCTTCTTTACGTGCCGCGAAGTTTTCAGAAAAAATTATGAATATTATCGCGGCTCGAGTACAGTGTTTGTATTCTTTAATGATTTCTGTTTGAAATATCGGATGTAATAATAAAGGAGAAATAGTTGACATTTAATTTCAGTTTGAAAATCTGAAGTAATAAATATTTACTTCTCTGCTTTTATTCGTGAGAAGCGTACAGGTTGTTTGGTGCTGCGTAATTTCCAAGAACAAACGTGAAGCAATTTCTATGAAACAGACGTTCGTTTTTTAAAATGACATTAGGGAAGAAGGAGTGTTCCGGGGGTGAAAGATAATGTATAACAGAGATCCTCTACGGTATACGAAGATAAAGTACTCGGTAATTCTTCATTGTTAAGAACACACACAGCGTTAATAGACTTCCTTACCAGGAAAAAGAACGGACTTTATGGTATGGCTATCCAAGTGAGGTCACAATTAATTTCAATAGTACTTCAGTCGCTGTTTAGCCAAGCTCAGAGAAATCTTGGAAAATCCGTTCTGTTGCCAAGCCATCCACATTTTGTTGTCATCCCTTTTCAAGGACACTAAAGACTTAGGATGCACTGAAGAAGCATCTACGAGCGCTAATAAGGTTCAGAAAATAGGACAGTCTGATAATTAGTTCAGTCTTTAGTCAGAATCCTAGTTCAGCGTCCAGTTAATCAAAACCAGTCTTCGGTCAGAATCTTAGCGTCCAGTTAGTCAAGACTACAACCTTCAATCAGTCAACCTTTAATCAATCAATCTTGGTTTAACATCCAATTAATCAAGGCTAAAATCTTCTGTCAGAGAATTTAGTATTTAGTTAATCAAAGCTTTGGTTCAGCCCTCGGTCAAAGTTTTAGTTCAGCATCATCTTCAGTCAGAGAGTCTTATTGTTAGTTTAATATTCAATTAGTTAAGGCCACAGTCAGTCAATTATAGTTATAGTTTAGCATCCAGTTAATTGAGGCCACAGCTCTCAGTCACTCAATCTTGCTTTA
This sequence comes from Melipona quadrifasciata, assembly GCA_001276565.1. Lineage (NCBI taxonomy): Eukaryota > Metazoa > Arthropoda > Insecta > Hymenoptera > Apidae > Melipona > Melipona quadrifasciata. The sequence goes on from KQ435811.1 coordinate 485,195, forward strand.
GCATCCAATTAATCACGACTAAAATCTTCTATTAGAGAGTTTATAGCCTTCAGTCAAAGAGTTTTAGTTTAGCATCACCTGCAGTTAGAGATTCTTATTGTTAGTTTAGTATCTAGTTATTTAAGTATCTAGTCCACAGCTTTCAGTCAGTCTTAGTTTAGTATCCAGTTAATTAAGGACGCAGCCTTCAGTCAGAAACTGTAGTCTAGCATCCAGTTAGTCAAAGCCATAGCTTTCAATCAGAGACTTTCATTCTAGCATTCAGTTAATCAAGGTCACAGCTTTTAGTCAGAAACTGTAGCCTAGCATCCAGTTAGTCAAGCCCTTCAGTCAGAAAGTCCTAGTTCAGCATTCAGCTGGTCAGTCTTAAAATTAGTTCAGAATGGTCAAAATCAGTTTGAATTTGACATTTTCAAGGAAAAGCACTTACTACATGATGTAAGTAAACATCTTTCGTGAAAAACAAATATAGTATCATGAAAATAAAAACTTCGTGCTTCAAAATGAAAAGCAGTTATTATGAAATAAACGAGAGTAATAAAATTATAGTTTATTGAAGGTCTTTCTTCTACAAGACAATGGCCAGCATGTATAGTTAACAAGTTCGTAGTCTGAGTGTGTGTAAGATGTTGACACGAGCATTCTCAATAAAATTAATTTCTTCAAAATTACTTTTTGAAATTAATTAATTAATGTTTAATAAATGAAATCGGATAAGATTTCATACACTACAAAAAGCATATGCAACAGTGATAATAGTGTAAGTACTTCATGTCAAAATAATTGACTATCTGATGATCGAGGGATGTTATTAGGGGTGTGCTTCTAAATGAATGCTGTCGTTCTTGAACATCACACAATTAAAAGACATTTTTAACTTTTATAATTTATCTTTATACGACTCTTCAGAACTTTCATTAAATAAATACAAAATAAATGTAAAACTGAACTCTTATAAAAAAGTTAAAGTGTTGATATACAAGGGAAAGTTAAATTGAAACAGAAATGATTTAAAAGATAAAAGCTCAATAAATACTCCTCAATTATAAAAGTTAACCGTTTCGTTTAAGCTCTGTGAATATTTCAAAATGGAGTTGTAATTAAAGTTGTTAAAATATTATGATATCTTCCGACTGTTATTAAATATGAAGTATTCTCTAATTTATTCATACGTCGTCTCGTAACGCATGCTCGTTGCTCATTTTGTTATAATTTTCACTCTCTTTTTGTTATAATTTTTTAACAATATTTAATATTATTTTATTTATACAATATACTGGCAACGTTTGACTGAAAAAAAAAAATAGAAACACCTTGTATATATTTCGTATCGAAAAACGAAATACGAAGAGAGATAAAAGTTGAAAAATGTATTAAATGTGTAATACAAAAATTATCGTGAGGTCCAGTGGATGAAAGTAAAAACGATGAATGTTTGCACAGTTTTAAATCAAATCCGATTATTTTTAAACATGTTAAAAACATTATTTATTCTCAAACATGACTTTATATTATTTTATTCCTTAATATTATCGTTTGAATCACTTTGTTAATTTCATAATTTATAATAATTTTATCGTTTGAACCACGTTCATTATAAAAAGACGTCTCTTGATATATTACTATATCTATCAACCATCATGAAAGATAAATCAGCAATTCAGGAAGAATATCCATTCCCACAATGCGAGTTCTTTTATTTTTCTCAGCTTTCCTCGTCCGTTTTAGCCGACGGGAACGAAGCTTATCAAAGTTGTACGATTGCCTCGAAGTTGACGACCACTCTCATGCCGTTCCATCTTCCCAGAACTCTGCGAATTTTGAATTCTTCCTTTTGGACACCATCGTTGCATTTTGTCGCTTCGTTTCTCCTCTTTGCACAGAAGAAGCACGACAAATTTTGAAGGATCGTTTAAGAAATAATTCTTTTATAATTTCATATCAATGAAGGATATTCATCATTTGTATAGGTCGTTTATTTTCGAAAGTGATGCAAGTTCATTTTTGGAGAAAATTGAGAAAACGACGAATTTACGTATACTTTAGTGTGAACTTTTCATTCACAAATATATTGTAATTTAAATCTTCAAACATTCATTTACTTTAATTCTCGGTAGGAGAGAGCGTTGGGTCACACGTTTCGTTTATTTACATCTTTTGGAAGAAAAGTGTTTCACAGTTGAAAAAATATTAATTATTACAAACGTAAGGGAATGACATAAATGACAAACTAACGGAAGAAATATGTGTATTAAATGTGTAATAAAATTTTTTTGTACGATGCTTTGTTCGGGAGAGTTTTCCATGCCGCAACGCCCCCGGTTTGTGAGCGGGCCTGTATCGCCACACAGCCCTCTCTGGCCATTTGGTTTCTTTTGCGGTAGACTAGGCCCTCGACCGTGGCTTGAGGCATGGAACCAACTCTCCCGAATACGTGCGAAACACATCCGCCTTTTGTGCCCACGACTCCCCGTAGCCGAGGGAAGGGGAACTGAGAGAGCGTCCGTGCTTTCTTTCGGCTTACGAGTTTAGAATCGGTATGAATTCCGAGCAACAAGGTTTATCTCTCGCGACACAAAACCAATCATCGAGAGAACAACCCCCTAATATCGCCGCGCGCGAATTACACATACAGTCCACACGTTATTAACCAAGATCTCGCCACGCACGCGAACATGCTTCGTTTTCGAGAAAATCGAGTTTGAAGATTTATCAAGTACACGTGTAGACATTCGAAGTCTATTTTCTTAAATGAAAAAATTTTATTTCACATTTTTAACCCACATTTGCATGTAGAACAACCGTCTGTTAATTATTTTTTTCCATTATGTTTAAAATTAGTCAAATTCAAGTATACTTAATAAATTCGATCTTCTCAAAAACAAAAGCTTCACAATTTCAATGAAAAAATTTTATTCTACATTTCCGACTTACTTTTTCATGTAGGTTCATCTCCTTTCGACTTGTACCACTCTGCATATCTATATGTTGTATATATTTTTCAAGGTTCGAAATCTTGCCAGTATAATCATTATAATTGAATACCTTTGCGTTGCTATTGAAACTTCCATACATTTTATATATATAAAATAATATAGCTTTATAACTCAAAATTATCTTTATAACAATTCAAAATTATGAAAGAAGTTGATGTACAAATTTAAATTAAAATAGAAAAGGAATGATTTAAAAGTTAAAAGCATAATAAATGTTTTTTAAAATAGAGTTGCAATCAAAAAGACAAATTACATATACACACATAAATATAAAGCTTAGACTTTTAGAATTTTGATAATTTTAAGTATCCAAAAGGTTAAATTATATACACAGATTTCTATTCTATATAATAAATTAAGAATGCACTCATTTTTAAACATATGTATATCTTTCGATGCAATGTGTTATACTCTTTGAACCTCTGGCAAGTAAACCAATTACTTTGTTATTGATTATACGATTATCTGTACAGTAATTCAATACGGATTAAACACACAAAGTATTGAAAACCTATTAACATAGCATAACATCCAATTTGCAATATCTCAAATAACAGGGACAAATGATCTGTTAAGTAATGACATTTGAAAATGTACCGCAATTTTGACATCCGCGATTCGATCTGCAGAAGAGTAACAAACGAAGATTTATATTATTTTCATCCACTAGCGAAAAAGCAACCGATTGATAAATTTCACTGTATTGCTCAGAAAATGAAATTTATGTCTCATTTAAAAATGCCAAAAAAGAATTATTAATAAAACTGATATCAATTTCACGATGCGCCACGAAAAATGATTGTTCCCCGTTTTCACTCCTTTAAATGTCAATTTGAATTTTTCATCAAGTATTCGATCGTTGCAATGCTGCTTAAATGCGTCAAACTCAATTTAATTTCCTCATTTGCATATTAATCTTACGATTTCACGTCGCGTACAATTTTAGGTTTCAATACCATATTACTAATTCGAAATGCAATTTGGAATATTCCAAAGCGCAGTGATGCTCTTTTTTATGAATAACTTTAAATCTACAATTAATACTTATCTATTTAAGACGATCCCTTCTATGTTGTGATTTTTGTTTCTAATTAAATTATAAGAGGAAAGTAAAACTATTTTATTATGTTTCACAGTAAAACTATTTTATTACGTTTTTAATTTTTATTTTTCGCTGTTTTTCGTTTTATAAAATAAAATCGTTAAACCTCCATGCCATTTTTTATCTGGAAAAAAGCTTTCGACGTGCAAGATGTGCAAGATCGTTCGTGGAAGCTCCGTGAAATTTTTGTTGCGATACGTTTTCAACGTTTTCCACGCGAAATAACAAAATGCTCGTGGTGTAATTCGTGCATTTTGCGTCTCACTCATTTGTGACTGACCAGTTGGCTTTTCGTTCATGTGGAAGGGATTTTTATTTAAATCACTGGACTTTTGTTTTCGCTTCTTTTCTTTGATTTTGTTTTTGGCGTTTTGTTGACGCGTGGATAATTCAGAGAGAATGCTGGAAATCGATGTTTGATGTAATTTTGCAAATTTTTTTTGTCTGATACCGTAAAATAGTAGTTTGAAACGCAGAATGATTTTTCTTCATTTTTTTTTAAGTAAAAGATAAAAGAAGAACTTGTGAAACATATTGAAACGCGTACAAGTCGATCGTTCTATTAATAAATGTTTGTTTCTCATAGTAGGTTAATTAGGAAATATTCTTTTGAACTTTCCCATAAATTTAAATAAGATTAACCATCATTCGTTTCTCAATTCTTCAACTGAATCTATTCTTTTCTATCAAACTGATATAATGGTGAAAATTTAGTATAATGAAAATAAAAATAAAAAACTAAAAATTAATAATATCAATTATAAATAAAATTCTTTTTGTATTCTTTGTATTTTGGATATATTTGGATTATATCGTATTTTATCATTATAATAAATTAAATTTGCAAATACTTTATTTATTTATTTATTTATATAATATATATTATATCGACACTAAGTTTCTATTCAATTGTATATAAGCTTCATTTAAATCTTATTCTCACATAGAGATGTTCAATTTCATATTATGATTTTATTTTCTCCAGTTTCGTCTAATGTTATAATTTATTTTAGACTTTAACGTTACAATGATCTTGTTCTTGTTCTAAAACTATAAATGTTCATACGCTCCTTTAAAACACTGGTGTATTAAATGCATAATTATAGATACAATAATTAAAAAGCAAGGTGTTGCCTGTTCAATTACTCTGAAAACGAATATTATTTGCAACTTTGCGAAAATATCAGAAATACAAAGTGATCAGCTTTAATATCTCCGTTGAAGACATGAACATTGTTAACAAAAAACTATTCAGTATAGAAGGAGCTATAATGATAGCCATAATTTTTTTTTTAAATGGAAGGTTTCAAGATCATTTCAAAGTCACTACTTTTTCAAATGGAATGATACATTTCTTGCTGCATTAATCGATGCTAGTTCTCTAAAAAAAAAGATTATTAACTTACGTCAAAGAACTATTCGTTAGGGAGATATTTTAACCTCAATTTTGTGAAATCTATTATATAAAGATGAGGAGAGACAGCATCCTTGTGTTCATACTGTCCTTGTCTTTTATGCATAGATTTTATAAAATTAAAGTTGAAATATCTTCTACACTATTAATTTTTCGACATAAATAGATCGATACTCTTTTTTTTTTATAGAGTATAAAAAGCTGCACTGACTAGAGTATAAAAAAATATAGGTTTAGATCTTGAAATATCCGAAACTCCTCCAGTTATAAAAAATGATTACTGCGATACTATGATCTTTGTTATCAAAATGGATTTTCGTATCTTCAGAAACAACATAGATATTGAAGACGAGTTATCCCGTGGTTTATTCTCAAGTTACCCTGTAGAAAAATAAACGTGAGCCTGTATTTACGTGCTGCAAAATAATATTTATAGACACAGTGACTAGACTATAACGGAGAAATTATAATATATTATCGGCGAAAAATATTCTGATTTTACAAATTGTAAGAACTATGTCGTCGAAACACTGAGACAAACAATAATTTATAAAAAGAAACTGTAAAACAATACGTTAAAATGATCGATTTCTGTTTGCAAAGAAAAGAACAGGACAATGAATCTAACATAATATAACGATTACCGAACGGTGTCCGTGTAATTATGACAAATTTAAAGATGTACACAACGTGAAGAAACGTATATAAAATATTCAAAGTATATATAAAGTGTGGTTTTTATAACATTCGATACGCAAAACAATTTTCCATCCAGTTTCGAGTTTTTTTAAACCACATTTCGAAAGATACGATCTATTTATGATACCAATTAACACTAATTCCTATTTAATGAGCTGATTTTAGGAGCGTACAGAAAATTCCAGATTATATATATAATTTAAATTATTTAATTGTAATTTATTTGTAACAAGTAGTGGTACAGGCTACTACGTTAAATTATTTAATATTATTTTATAAAAATACTTGGAAAACCTATTTAATACAAATGAAGCAAGAAACAATTATATCAGACAACAATTTACATTATACAAACTACGCTTATACAGGATGGCCACTGAAAAACTGAAGGGTTTGAAAAACTTGTTCATTTCCAATCTTTTTTATTCGTGAGCAGGAAAATGGTGGTCATTTGTGGGATGTTGTTTTTCACACATAATACTGACAAAAATCCATTAATTATATTTCCAAATAAAATAATAAAAAATTTAAAAAAAACATGTGTTTTTAAAAGTTATTTTTGTTTTATATTATTCATATATTATTTTGTTTTATATCAGTCTTTCAGCGACCAGTCACCTGTAATATATTGTAATTTATAGAATATGCAAAAATGTATACATATATGTAATTCAACGTATAACGCGCGAATAATGAAATTGGATGAGCGAAATCGCGGATGCACAAAGCGATACCCAGCTCCAGTTTCTAAAAACAGCCGCGCATTAGTGACGGTTCGTCGTCCGTGTTTTCAACGGACAGTTTCCCGGCGATTTCCGTCGAATAAACGTTCCCCTCATGTTCACGGTTCGCGTGAAGAGCGAAAAAACAACAACGGGGGCAAGGGGCGGAGGTTGGAAGAGAGAGAGAGAGAGAGAGAGAAAGAGAGAAAGAGAGAGAGAGAGAGAGAGAGAGAGAGAGAGAGATCGTGATCGGGAGCGCGGCGGAAACAACTCGTGGGAATCCCGGCAGGAGTTTGAATTGCAAAATCTGCAACGCGTTACGGCGTTTCCCGATGAAATAATATTTACAGCATTATCGCGGGCTTTGTTCGATTAACTGTAAACAGATCCAGCCGACCAGGATCGGTCGGCAGGTTGAAAAGTGATATCTCGTTTTGATTGGATTAAAAATCGTTTCGGCTCTGTTCGATTTCTTTCTCTTCTCCAGATATTCGTTTCTTCGTTTTTATACGGGCGATTTGTTGCAAAGACGATGAAACGATTTGTCATTGTTGAACAATCACCCCGGGGAAAATCTGGAGATCGCGATGATCAATCTTGATCAATATTGATTCAGCGGTAAGTCGTATCGGCCGTTGCAAATGTTTGCGCGGTTATTCCGGGCAAATGAATGGGTCAGCGTTAAGTGAAATAAGACGATTATGGTCGAACGGTCGAGACCAATATTTATGTGCACAGCGAGACCGGCAAAGCAGACTTTCGTAAGAGGTGTTTGGAAGTTAAATAAACATCCAATTCATCGGTTAACCATTTATATGTAAATATGCAGATTTATATATGCAAAAAGCACATTTTATATTTTTATAAGGCAATTTATATATTGTACGCTGCGACATCATTTTCGATTTTAATCGAAAAGTTTTTGTTCCTCCCCGAAATGAGAAATGAGAATGAGTAAATTTCTGTAGGACTTCTTTTTTCCTTCGTTTATCAATCTCCCACAACGCTCCCAAAATGTTGACATTTAACCCCTTGCGCTGGCAACTGGTTCGCGGACCATAACGAGTGACCGAACCGTATACAATAATTCGTCGCTTTCGTTTTCTTTTGAACTCGTCGGTATGATATCTATTTAATAGAAATTATTAAGAAGTAATAAACTTATAATTTGCTTGCCTGGGTTACATTTAAATATAATTAAAACTGAGGAAATGTTGCAATTTGGGACAAAAAATTCTCGACGTGCGTGGCACGTCATTCCAGCGCAATTTGAGTTCAACTTTGTACAAAATCACGTCCAGTTTTGTGTATTATAATAAACCACGCATGAAGTGATACATAAAGATGTTAATAGATTCGATAATACATTTGGAATTTTTGAGGTATTGCGAAATTCCTTGACACGATAACTGCAAACTTGCATACGGACCGAGAATAAAAATTTTCAGTGTTTCTTACGAAGGTGAGCAATTTCAGATTATAAAAATGGTTATAACTATGAAACAGGGTCGAATAGGACACGTGTTCGTATGAACTTTCTCCATTGTTTTAATACTGTATGTGGAGGAAGAGTGGAGGAAACGGAGAGAGCGAGAAAATTACGAATGTGAATATTATGTCATGTTATAAAAAGATGAACAATTTCTTTCTCCAACTGACAGCGTGTTCACACGAAACGAATGGATTTTCGTTCGCTCTTCGACAAATTCGTGCTCATTCATTACATGAACATTCGCTTAAATGAACAGTACCATATGAATACAAGCAGAAATTTGGCTCGTTTGATGTGTTATAGTGATAGTTGAAACCCGCTCACTTTTGCTTGTTCATCTTCGCGCAATTCTTTGACAAATCAAAAAGTAAGTAATAATAAAATGCAATTTTATATTTATATCACATATATAAAACGCTTTCATATTTATAAACAATAAAACGAATTTAAAAATAATAAATGCAAAAAAAAAAAACCAAGGA
>KQ435811.1:501497-515602 GCA_001276565.1 Melipona quadrifasciata
TAGCAGAAAAACGGGCAGAATTGGCGAACCGACGAGGCGTCGTTTTCACGACAACGCAAGACCGCATGTTGTGTTAGCCGTAAGGCAAAAATTATTACAGTTTTGATTGGGACGTTCTACCTCATCCTCCATACTCCCCAGACCTTGCTCCATCCGATTACTACTTGTTCCTCTCCTTAAAAAATTCTCTCTGTGGTAAATCTTTCAAATCCATAAGCGAAATAAAAACGCACCTAGATGAATATTTTACAAGAGTAAACTTAAACAATTTTGGAAAGAGGGCATAATGAGGCTTCCTGAGAGATGGAAGAAGGTTATAGAATAGAACGGTTCATATATAACATAATAAATCCATCTTAAAAAAAAGGGAAGAAACTTAGGGGACAACCTAATACTTTGAAATAAAGATTAATTCTTATTTACTATTTGAATTTAAAGTAGTATTTTGGTACTGGGTTTAGAAAAAAATCAAGTTTGAGAATTTATCGAGTACTGAGGCAATTTTTAACGAAATATACATGAATTTCAACAACATAATCTCGAGTATTGAATCTTTGAAATTGCAATGTTTGCTCAAGCTACATAGACTGTTGAGTTGCGCTCCTCGAAGCGAAATTGTTGGCTGCACAACTCACTGCCACATGTCTTAACGACGATTCATGCTACCTGTGCTGCAAATTAATGTAACACAGCCTCGTTGAAATAGAACAGAAGAACCAGTCCGTTTGGTCGAGAGTTGCATCGAATCTATTTTTCAGTTTACGTACAAAGTGATGATTAACTCGAAGAGTAATACTAATAGAGTTGGGCAGTAATCAATTACTCTTTAATCGTTTCTATAATCAATTACTGAATGTAATCATAGTAATCGTTAATCATAGTAATCATTAATCAACTGACCATTGTTAAAATAAATCAGTAATGTTGATTAACTTTTGTAGCTTGCAATCACTGATCAGTAATTTTTAAGTCATTGAGCGATTAATTTATATTTTATTATGGTCTGCAATGTGTTATTTTTTTACCACGTTATCATAACACGTTCCACAAACGTGTTATGATCTAGGGTTGTTTATTCAGTATAACTAAATGTTATTATTGAAAGCCGCTTGCAGTTTGAACAATAGACCAAGAGAGAATAATATCTACACGTTTGCTGCCTATATTGCTGAATTTATCGTAATTTGTCAAAATTTGTAATTCTCTGACATATTTTTGATATCAAGAATCAAAATTTTGATCATTCGGCAAGCTTCTTGTTAAAATTCATCGTCATCAAGTCATAAGATTGTGCTAATTTTGACTCGAGAATTATACAGACGAGACTTTCGATTACAACTGATGGAAAATTTTTTGAACATTGAAACTGCAAAACAATGCAAATAATGATTATGTGCTTACTGCAAAATATACACAGTGTTGCTGACAAAAGTAAACAATCAATTGATTTACATTATTTTAACAATTAATGATTGTTAATTATTAATTAAACATCATCCACGATTTTGACTACTTCCATCATCCATTAATCAGTGATTGCTGATTATTTGACAATCATGATTAAATCCTGATCCAAAAATTGTTAATCAAAATCGTTGATCATTGATCAGATTACGTTTTGCTCAACTGTGAAGAGATGACTCGTTTGTCAGCACTGTGAAGGATGACGATTTAACTAAAGGCAACGAGTTCTTCTTTTTGCCAGCCTGTTTTTTACGTGGATGCTGTGGCTTCATTATACGTAGCTATTAAAACGTGATATTTCAAACACTCGGACGAAATGTGACTAGTAAAAATTTGGACGTCACGATTATTCCAAAAATAAATCACCTGTCCTTTTTCTGCAGCTCGATAAGATTTTTACTGCCCGCGAACGTGTTAAGCAAAGTCAGAAGCCAGCTGCAGCCAATCTAGAATTGTCAAGAAGGTTTAGGTTGCGATGGTACCTGGGACGCTCGAGTGCACAGTTTGCTCGAGCGGCAACCGTTGGAGCAAGCGAGGCCTCGCATCACAGATGACAGTATCCAGCAATTGATCGATGATCAATCACGATACACGGGAAGCGGAGGAACTTCATTAACGGAAACGCAGGTGTTTCCCCGATACGTTCTCATAAACGACGAGTACCATTACAAATCACGTGTATCACGTAGCATTCGAGGTGTCACAGTGGTTTAATTAGCACCACCGCGGATATGATCGTTCTCCGCGTAACTAGATTTCGAGGCACCGTCTGACCTGCAATCAGCCTGTATTGTTTCGCCGAGGTTCCATCTGGATTGTCGACGCATTAAATTCGAACGCCAAAACCGCGAAATGTTAATGGGATGGGTAGTAGCTTTTCGCTTCAAATTTTTTGAATCATAAACAGATCCTGTGCATTTTTTAGGTAATTTAAAGATACTTGTAATATCAACAGACTGTATTCGTAACATAGAAATCGAGAAACGCAAATACAATTTTAATCTACTTTATTTTTCATATGGGAGTAAAGAGTAAGAACTATATTATTGTATGTGTTGCAATATTTGTAATGTTGTGTAAAATATAAATTCAACGTCACTGTTTATTATAGAGGTTGATTCACAACGTGACGTATATATTCTTGGTTAAAGTTAGAAAAAAATGCTATTGGAAAGAGATAAATGTATAATGCGAGTATACTTTGCAGTTGCATTCATTTTTCTGGGTGAAAACGTTCCTTTTCTTCATCTTTCTGTCATTTTGCACGTTATAACTATTTTAATATTATATATTATTTAATAGTACGAGTGTTAGAGTAACACGATCGAAAGTTGATTAATTGAAAAACACATTTTCTGAAATACAAGTACGACTCTCGAGTTTGGACTTTTTTGCTCATCAAAGTGACAGATTCCATAAAATTTTTCGACCGTGTTATCTCAATAATTTTTTACGCAAAACGAAGAATTTCGATGCGAAAGGAAGAGAAAATAGCAAAGTCTTGATCTTTTCCATTTCCAAACGAATGCAATCAACACACAAAAGTAAAAAGTAAAAAGTAAAAAGAGTCTCCGTTTAAGTTCTACGTTATGCGAGCAATTTGTTTTTTAAAAATTTTACCAACGATTGGAATAATTAATAACAATTAAATCGAGAAAATTTGCACTTATTAGACGCGGTTAATTCGATTAATTTAAATTCTTACTTCTTTAATCGTGAATCTTGAAATTTCTGACAAACTTATTTTTCAGAAGTGATGAAGATCTTCGTGAAGCGAGCTGCCGATGATACACGTGTGATCGATGTTGCGAAAGAGAAATGTTTGAAATACTCGAGACTATCCTCTGTGAACAAAATATGTCTGTGCGAGGGTGCAAACGTACGCGTCGTGAAAGATGCATTCGTGAACGTTTGACAGGAAGAAATTGAGCGAGAGTAACGGGAGAATTCCTTTGAGAAGTCAAAGGTAAAAGTTCGACGAAATGTTTAATTAAATAGGGCAAGATGTTCGCGCGCGTTAGCGAGACGAGATCGTGTTTAGGAAAGTTTGTGGACTGTATATTTTTCGCACGCTGAGTGATAGGGGTTTGTCCCCTCGTAACTTTATGTCGAGAGAGATTGAACTTTAGCTATCGGAGGTCGTAATGATTCTGAATTAGAAGCCGAAGGAAAGCCCGAACGTCTCCTCGTGGCCGCGTGGGCGATCTCGCTGGCCCGGGTTCCTCACGTGTTCGGGGAAGTCGGTGCCATGCATCAATCCACGGTCAAGGGCTTTGTTTGTTTCTTGCTTAGAAGAAAGTGCAGCCATGTGGCAAAGGTTTCTGGCGACACATTCCAGCTAAGAGTCCTTAAAAATCAATAAATTATCCCGGACGTGCCTGTACCCAAACCGTAGGTATTGTAGCATGGAAACTCTCCCGAACACAAGAGTTACGGGATAATTAAATCGTTATCTGTATCGCGTTGTTATTAAATACGGTTGTTTTGTCTCATTTAATACTTTGCAACTCGAGTTGCACCTGCAATCCAATATTCCTGAAACGTCCCTTATTATGTTTATTTACGGGCCAACTCAATTTCCTCTATTTGGAGTGATATCATTTGGATGAAACGAAAATACTTAAAACGGGACGTCGATTAACGGTGATTATCCGAGTTTGAATTCATCAATCCAATTGTCCTAACACTTTCCGCTGTAATTGTTTTCTCAATTTGTTCTCCTCGACTCTGATTTTATTTATTTATTTTTTTCTTAACTGCTTTCTTGACTGCTTAAACCTTTTGCACTCTTATATTATCAGTTTTTAAATCAAATGTTTCTCAGGAAGAATGAAAAAAAAAACCCTAGTTGGGAGAGTTGAAGGTTTTCGAACGAGAGTAAACGTGTTGCCTTTGAGTTTCTGTTTAAAATCGGCATGATCTTCGCCGGGCAACCTATTCGTGTACAGGGTGGGTCAGTTGCATAAAACGCGTCGCAGGCTCCACTGTCGCCCGGACGGGAGGGAAGAAAGAGATACGGGTATAAGCGTTCGCGGGATTTATTCCAGTCATTATCTTACCTAATTCATTCAGCAATATGCATTTCCTGGCGCGCGAGGGAGTAAATTATACCGAGGCTCACGAGAGAAAATGAATGAGCCTTGTATTGTCCGACGCGGTTCTCCCCGCTGCACCACCACCGATTCAACCTAGACAACACGAATCTACTCGGTTTACAATAAACTGCGGCTAGGAGCTGCCGCTACGAGATAGAATGATACATCGCGTTCGCGTGGAAATTACACGCGCCACGTTGCTTCGTTTGTATTCTACATTGTCTTCTATATACAGGGTTCAGCTTCAGCTGAATCGGGTCACCCAAATATGTATCTGCCTTATCTTCTGTCGTATAAAAAGACTTCTCGGGACAAAAGTTTCGCTATTTCGAAGGCTCCATCGGTGGAAAGAAATTTCTTTCAAGATCATTTTTGTTTTTTTTTTTTTTTTTTTTTTTTTTTTTTTTTGCATGATTTGCAGGTCGAGTTTTCAAACGGTACCGCATATTCTTTCTTTGATATGAAAAGAAAATTCAACTACTCCCATGACTTTCAAGATATTTTTAACTATAAAGCACGCTGATACCGTTTGTCGATGAAAGACTCTGTATACTATTACATATTTTCTAGACTTTTACAATCCTAAATCTCTCAGAATCCGTGCTCTAGTTATTACGCACGTTTATTTATTTATATACAGAAAAAATTGCCGTTAGAGTATGAAATACGAACAATACGCCAAAACAAAGAAACAAAAAGAAATAACACAGAAATGAAAAAAAAAAATGTAGATGTATAACATGCAGAATGAAATCAAAATTCTTTCAAATTTTTCCCTCACAAAACTTTTCAGAACAAAATTGCACTATTTCGAAGGGCTTCGTCGAACGAAATTTTTATATATAGGTATTTGAGAAATCAATGTTTGTATGTCAATAGCATCAACAGGCAATCAAAATCTCTTTGTGTCAGATAATTTCCTATCTTATTTGAATTATTATCTCAAATAAGAATTTATGAAGAAATCTGTTCGAATCTCGCACTAAATCAAGTTACTTTTCCAAAGTTATTTCTAAAATAACAACAATAAATTAGTTGAAATAATTGTCGATGTTTCAAATTGTCACCTTTTTATTTTGTCTCGAATAAAATGTCACAGACATTTCTGTTATAACGTATGTTACAATTCAAAAGTGTGAGATTGAGATGGACCTACAATCGATCGATCGGATCACTATTCGGATCAATTGTAGAACGACTGAGAGAATCAATGAAAAATACGGAATAATTCGAATCATTGAAACTGCTCAGTCGAGATCGTCGTTAGTCTAAAATTCGAATCTCAAATGATTGACCATCAACTACGCCCTTTCCTCGCGTGCCTCATATTACGGTTCTTCGTAATGACGCCTGTAACGAGTGCACAAGTCACCCTAAAATAGAAAGGGATATAATGAAAGGGAAGAAAATGGGAGCGTAAAGTGATTGTGAGGCGACTTTCGCTGACAACGAGTGATTACGAAGGAAGTGAAAGTGAATGTGAAAATGTGATAAAATTTGTCATCCTGGATACGCGATTTTAAATGAAGAGAAAACGAAACAGCAAGGTGGCTGGCTATATTAATTTTAAACAAAAGTAACTTTTTTACTTCTTAAAAGAAAAAAGAAAAAAAGAAAACACTTGATATTTTAATAGAATAGTTTTAAAGACAAAAGTTGCGTATAGGTATAAAAAAGAAAATTTTACTCGACATAAAATTGAAAATTAATTTGAGAACGAATTAGCCATCTTACTCGACTGTTGGGATGAGATGACTCACATACTAGGATAAAGTGGTTCTATTGAAACTTAATGAATACAACCCCTGGCATATGAATGAGGCCAACCTGTCGATATTCAAGATTCATGCCATCAGTTTAATCATTCAACGCTGTATCTAGTCCTTATTAGCACAAGATTGTCCTTCCTGAACGTCATGTAACGCAGTTAACAAAGCATCTTGCGACAAAATTAGTCCGCTTGATGTAATTTCATGTCACGGTAAAATTACATAATACACAAATATACAAAACTAGATCTATTATCAATTATTATAATTATTATTGTGACAATCTATTGAAAAATAGATAAATTATAAATCGTCTTTCATCCCTCTTCTGTCACTTTTCTCATAAAATTTGCACAAAATATGTAAAATTACACGACATAAAATCAATCTATGAAGCAGACAGAAATAGAAATTTAGTCTACTTACTATTAACAAAAGAATTTGCAGATTTAATTATCTAAATTTTCATCTCAGCAGATAGTGATTTTTTAACACTGTGCCAATTCGACACCGAGGAACATATTTAATTAAAAAAAAAATGAGAGAGGATTAAAATTGAGTTTTTTAAAACCTTGTGAGGGCTTAGAATATCGTAGAAATAGTCTGAAATGTTTAAAATAATTTGTTTACTTGGAAATCGGAGGTTCAAAGAGTGTAAGAATACATCTAACGAAATATATTAAAATATAATAATATATAATAAAATAAGTAATAAATATAAATAAAGAATAATGAAAGTAAAAAAAAATATAAATAATAAATAAAACATATATCTATAATAATAAGATGATTGAATTCTTATTTTGTTACATGCTCTTCATTCTGTATTTAAGTTTTGCATGATAATTTTGGGCGCTCAAAAGGTTAAAACATTATGTCACGTTCTTTTTGCATTTATATAAATGCCAAAATTAATTAATACTAACAAATAATACCAATTTGTAATACCAAATTCTCACAAGCTTTACACGTTAACTCTTGTTAATTTATTTTCCTACAACTTTCTATATTGCATTGTTCTTTGTCTTGCATTGTTATTACGTTAAATCATACTATGACTGATATGATAATGTATCAAAAAAATCAGCTTGCATTACCAATAAAAATGAGAAAAAACAACGTGCTTATATGTTCTTTTCCAAACGAAATTATGAAAAGCGTTCTTTGAAGCCAAATAAGTTATGATGTACAACTTGCATCGTTGACAAATGTTGGAAATAAGGAATTCCAAAAATAAAGTGACAACAGAAGCTCAAATTTTGAAAGATATTTACAGCATGACAGAGTCCAAGTGTCGTGCAATAATTTAAACAACATTTGTTTTTCCAATCTTCGCACAATCGAGCAGAAAAGCAAATGGAATTGTCCATTTAATCTAATCAATTTGCTGAATGGAAAGAGAGGGAAAGGCTATCTATCAATTGCACACTATCAAAGGCGAGGATGGATATCGGTGGTCGAAACAGTTTCACGTTGACGAGTTTGGGTCGCGTACGAGCAACCACTTTCCTAAAATATTGTGAGGTTTGACAACGTTTGACAACGTTTGACATCGTTTGCCATCTCTCGCCGTGTTAAATTCACGATTTTCGCTCTCATTGGCTTGGATAAATTTATGGCAGAAATACATTCAATATTCGATTATTTATCGAATAAGCGTTATTGCATAAAAAGAAGAAGAATTAGAACTTTTGAATGTTAAATGTGGCATTAATTTCCATCGAAAAAGAAACGTCAAACACAATAAAATTTTCGATAAAAAAAGTTTCAATAAAAAAGAATTGCATAATTTTTTCTTATCAAAATATAATAATATATAATAAAATGAGTAATAAATGTAAAGACGTTTTGATAAGGTCTCTTAAGAATTAATTTTCGAGATTTCTTATTTTTTATTGCTTTGTTATGCTATGCTGAGGCATATTATTTTCACATATCACGAAAAAAATAAAAAAAAGAAGCAGGAAAAAGTGTTTTTTTCAACGATGGAGAATCATGGTATTCAAAATTAATGTAGTGTTATTCTACAGATAAAGATAAAACTAAAATATTATATAGCAAAAAGTTTACAAATGTTTCATCGAAACGTTACAAGTATTAATTGCATTTACGTGTTATAACTGTTAAACGCATTTTTAAAGTTTTTATGAACATAATTGAAGAAACAGAATTTGAACAATTTAATTTATCTATCAAATATCATAATAAATACTTTACTTTGCATATTTTTGATAACTTTTCACATTATATGCATTGTGGGCATTTTTGCTCCTTCAAATTTACTATGAATGCGTAAAAATCCGCAGCAAACAAACAAAAATATGAACCGTCAAGTTTTACGTACTCGTGTATGCATTTCGAAGTGTCACTCTCATTTACCAATCCAAAATTGATATGGATATACCGTTGAATTTACCATCGGACTGAATTTGACATCGACTGCCGAATTTCTTCATTCACGCAGTTTTCATTCTTGCAATCAATACACCTCGTACTGCATCGTGCATTCACTTTGACTTTTAATTCGTATATTAATTCATTTCTGCGTTGTGAGCTTTCACTTTCAAAGATAATGAGTCTGTTCCATAACTAGAAATTCAAAGATGTAAAGCCTAGTCTGGAATGCCAGAAAATTGGTTTTTACAAAACAATCCATCGTTGAAATTGAAATTACATTTCGTATTTTAACTAAACGACCGATTCTTATTTTATTTATAGAAATTTTGAGAATGTAAAAATACATGGTGCACATAATGTGAAAAAAGTTCGACATACAATACTTTCTACAATCCTCATCTATGTCAATTTGACACATTTTTCTTGTAAAAAATTTCATACTTTATCGTATAATATACAAGATATATAATTTTGCACATATAATATATATTTTACATATCTTGTACAATATTATACTTTAGTATAAATGTATGTACACACACACATATTATATACTGCGGTATATACATGTATTGTATAATATTATAATTATATTATATATTGCATGACACATTACAGTAATCTTCGACATTTTTGATATTAAAATATGTTGTCAAAATTGCAAATATTTAATAATCGTTTCAAAGTTCCTACATTGTATTACTTTCTAATTTTTATTACATTTCTTTTCAAAGATATTTACTAAATATAGTTTTGGAACATAATTGTAACAAGTCCTGGTGTATAAATTTTACAAAATACTGAATACAGAATACTTGATTGACAAAAGAATTTGCAAATTTTATTTACCTTTTCACTGTAGATATTAATTTTTTTAACATTCTGTCAATTTGGCACCAGGATGTCAAATCAAGTTACAAACACGTGCAACGGAGGGAATAACATCGACGTTTCATTTTTGTTAGTTTACAGTCTGAAAAATATTTGTATAGAAATTCATGTTATAACTATAACTTTTTAACGAAGCATGATCTCTCGCCACGTGACATCTTTATCCAGAGAACACATTGACCGAGTTTGAACACTATGATGTGAAAGAACTTTAACACTGTTCTCACCATATAGTGGCAAAATGAAATTGAACAGTCACGGTTTTGGTCATTTTAACTTCGCGACGAGACCATTCGCGATCGTATCCTGTCTGATATTGTTCGGTCTGTATATCGCGCCTCTACCATCGTCGTTTCATCCTTTCGTTCGAGCCAACTTTCACGAACAACTTGGCGATGATTAGAAAACTCTCACCAGCGAAACGTTTCACCGACATTTCACGACGTGTTAAATTGCTTTTCGATCAAGTTCTTCATTTTTGGAAGGTAATTGTCTCCGTGTTGGTGAACTGAGAAGGAACTCCACCATCCGACCGTATCGATTTTGTGTCCGTAAAAATAGGAGACTCGTCGCAATCGAACAATTACTGGCAACGACTACAAACTTTGCCTATTTCGTGGATCTTCGGGATGGCAAGAAATATCGGAGACTTTATTTTAGCCGCGCTACGCCGGTATTTCATGAATATTCAACATTAATATTGCTACTGTCATGGACGAGTGTTTTATGAATATTGAATATTATAATATGAAAACTATTTTACCCGTATTATCTCGAGCAGAAAAGCTATGAAAATGTGATTACGGTCACGATTCATTGAATACTGGAGAAGAAAGTTTGACGGATGTTGAACGTTTAACAAAAGGGTTCTTTGTTCAGTTGAAATTACTCGAGTGTTCAATTTATTTCCTATTCTGCACGATAAAATGTTATTAAACTCTGGTTACATCTGGTGTTTAGATATTTTGCAAAAATACACTTCTGGGTTTACAAACACGCCTGAATCCCTTAAGCGTCTTGTTTTATTTTGAGAATGCGCACTGGTGTGCAATTATTTCTAAATGCACTTGCTGTAAATGTGAGTTAAATTATAATAAAATGATAAACTCTTTTTGGTGCTTCTTTGAAAAATTTTTAATCTAATTTTGCTATTTACAGAACTTAACGTTTTATTTTTTTGAAAATTATTCCATAAAAAAAAGGAAAACCATTAAAAGAACTTGACTTTTCATCAATTCATAAAAAGAGGTGAAAAATCAAATATTTTAAAAATTAAAATGATTTTGGTGATAAGTTTAATTTGTTTTTGCATTGTATTGGTCGCGTCAGATTTTTCCCAACAATTCCTATTATTTTCTTTCCTTGTTTCGTTACCTCGAAATATTCTAAAATGTGCTAAAATTACAAATACATATAACTTTTTTTTATCTAAATTTTTGCAATAAATAGCAACAGCGAATTTGTTCTCTACATGACGAGTATGTTCGACATAAACGCTTGAGAGGGTTAAGAATTTTTGGTGAAACGCAATTTGAAATATTTGAAAATATTGAAAAACAGTGAGATCTCTTGCACCTGTGGATTAATTTGGAATCGCTTCGTTTTTTCACGCAAATTTTAAATTTTAAACAAATATATTTTGTCCCTGGTCAAAACAAATATTAAGGACCATTCACAAATTCGACATGTTTCTAGTAATTTTTAAAGGTCTAAACAAAATTTAATTCGCACACATTAATAGTTAATAATTTTAATAATTTTTTACGCGTATTATTGCATTATAATGTTTCATTTTTGTTATTGAATATTTATTGTACGAACGAACAGAATATCCGTAACGACCGATTGAAGATCGAGCAAATTTTCGTACTAGGATGTCAATATCAGGATGCAAAAAGCGTAGAAAATACACAGGTTATGCAAAAATATATAACATATACAGTAAGCAGGCAATATTTTATAAGGGAAGTAAATTTCTGCTCAGTCTCCATTTCTTCATTTACGTTCATAAAAATATAAAGTTGCATAAAGCTCCGCCGTGATAAGTAATTAGGCGAATTTATCATTTAGAGAGATGAGTCACTCGAAAGTCCCAAGAAAGTTTCGGGTTTTGAGAATTGAAAATTTTCTACCATCTTTCATGATCGAAACTTTCGAAACTCGGATAAGAGAAAGTATAAAATAGCGCGAATGAAGAATGTTTGATTCATATGTTTCTCGAATATATCATATATTCAGAGATACAACTATCACCGATCTTTATCGATCTCGATCAAATTTGAAAGAAACCTGAAAAGGTATATATATCGCATGTTCACGAAAGTATGCAAATACTTGCAGAAATTTTTCATAAATGTATCATGTGCGTTGTATGAAACATTTTGAAATTGACATTGCAATAAACTTCAAACAAATTTGAGAATCTATGTACATGAAAAATTTTCAGCAAGATATTTATGACGCACGTAATCTATTTACAAAAATTTTCCATAGTTTTATGAGCCACATAACATGAGACATATAATAAACCACGTTTCATGATTTCCACGACTTTATTTTAGCTGACAATATTAACTCTATTTTGTTAAAAACAATGTAACAAGTTCAACTATCAAACTTCCATTGTAGTTCTTTTACTATAAATTTTTTCAATGTTACAGCTAACGTCAATCGCGAATAACTACCCAATAAATGAGTAAAATTTAAATTTTATCACAAAATGACATTCAAAAATTCACATCTTGAAGGTTCTAAAATATTTACGGCTTGATTAAAAATTTTCTGGGTAGTAATAATACTGTAATAGATAGTTACTATAAAAGTAATAGTAATAATATCAGCATTCCAAATTCTCATTTCTTTTACGAAATCAAGAATAAAATTAAGTAAGTGCTAATTCAAATGCAGAAAGTATGAATAAAACATAATAAAATCTGTTTGACACGAGCAAAATGTAGATGTAATTGATTTCCTGTCAAGTGTAACACGGGTGAAGTATCGACCCACGTTCAATAGCAATTCGAGCTTCAAGTATTGTACAATCTCGACTCTTTGCGTGAATGTCAATTCAATCATAACGTTTTTCGTTCGCACTTCTCGCCCAATCCCAATGCCTTTTGATCGTCGAAACGAATTTTTATGAACGCGATTCGAAGTGCTTTCCCTTTAAAGAATCGTAAGAGCATCGTGATTCCAGCGAAGGAACGTAAATACAAACGTGAACGAAAGCGGTATTATATATAACGTCGCGCTCTCGACGAGAGATTGTCTTTAGAAAAAAATTGTCTTTAATTTTATTTTGTTTTGTTATAACAAGATATAACAATCCAATTGGCCTTACTTTAAAGTGTAAAGCCTCCAAACTTTGACAGCCTTTGACAGTTGGAAACACAAAGACGTGTGTTCACGCAAAAACAAGGACATCTTTGTCCTTTGAAAAATATCAAAATTCATTTTCGTCTTAGAGAAAGAGTTTAAAAGTTTCTTTTCACGACTAAATCTACAATAGTTTTGAAACGTGAAACATCCCTCTTCGCAAAGACTTCTTAAAACTTGCTGTACGATTCATTTTCATTTTCATCATTTTTTATTGAACTTTGAACGTTACGGTTAAATGTCTTAAATTAAATGGCAAAATTTCTTAAATTTTTGTTCTCAACTTTAATGTTCAAAGTTCAACAAAATGGCGTAAAGAAATTGTTACAAGTTGCAAAGCGAAAACTTCAGTCTCCAAGATTATGGTTGATCTCCATTTGCCGCATGATGTGAAAACATTTTTTCTTTTTGGAACAAAAATCAAGCTGGCTAAAGAGCAAAGGTTTCACGTTTTAAAATGAGGCCGATTTAATTGTTTTACGATGTTTAAAATATCATAGTTTAAAATGTTGATAATTTTTCATCGAGTATGCGAATACTTTTGTCTACCTTGTACATTATAT
Organism: Melipona quadrifasciata; assembly: GCA_001276565.1. Taxonomy (NCBI): domain Eukaryota; kingdom Metazoa; phylum Arthropoda; class Insecta; order Hymenoptera; family Apidae; genus Melipona; species Melipona quadrifasciata. The sequence continues at coordinate 515,052 of KQ435811.1, forward strand.
ATAAATTGCCAATGTAATTTGTATATTTTGTTATGATTTACACATTGTTGATACAAATTGATCAAAATACTCGGAAACTTGACTTTTTTAATAGGATCGTTTATTAAAATTAAAATTAAAAGTCGACAGTATGCTCGATTATCGTAGAGTTCAGCAAAATGTAACAATAAATGTGTAATAAATCTGATTAATAATCGAAGATATAGATGAATATCTGACTTAATTGTGATACTTGATTATTCATCAAGGATTTTTATAAAATACTATATTTGAATTATTATTGTAATTGTATTTGTAGTAAACAGACACTTTAATTAGACTTTTTACGCATTTATGGTAAACCTAGAAATGCAAAATTACACAATAGTGCAAGTGATAAGTAAAAATGTATAAAATGTCTGGAGTACAACTGTGTAAAACAATTTTTCAGTGAGGTTCTGTTCTCTTAATCCCACTCTGAAAAATGCGAATTTTTATAAAAATCCGCAGACTAGTTATAATTGAAGAATACATTACATACTGTATTCTAAATAGTATATAATTATTATATG
>KQ435811.1:524297-540335 GCA_001276565.1 Melipona quadrifasciata
ATGTAGAAAAGGAAATAAAAATAAACGAAATTTATGAATAGTCCACGAGTTATCGCCAATTATTTTCAGGAATCGAGATGGATAAAATAAGAACATCGATCGTTTCGGAAATAGTAAAAAATCTTTGCAATTCTCGAAGCACGTAACTTCGTTGAATGATTTATCATTGCTATGATAAATAACGTTATATTTAGTTACAAACTTGGTATTGATTGCTATAATAGAAGGTTATTTGTGCAGTTAGCTGTGCAATATTGATAATGCATTAAGAAATTTCTGATACAAGAGATTATTTTCGTTATACACGATGGAAAAGGTGATATATAGTTTCTTTAATATTCATTACTTTATATTTATTCTTTGAAATTGACACAACGTGTTAACTGGTGGTTCTATCTGCAAAGATAAATGTGTATATATATATAATACTAATTGAGATGTGTCTATAAAACAATAAACCAGGAATCGAAATGAACAGTTATTGTTTATGAACAACTTATTTGTTTATATTAGAAATTAAAAATTAGTTTTTAAAAAAATTAAGTTATTAAAGAAATTGTTTTGAAGAAGTTATATGTTTCATTTAAAAAAATATTTATTCCCGTGGAATTTTTATGGAGAAACAATGTTACCTTTAGAAACTTCTTTAAAAAGTGTTCTCGTGAAACAGATATGTAGCGTCTGTATAGGGTGGTCCAATAAGAATTAACACTCGAGTATCTTCATGGTTTTTGAATGCAGTCGAAAGACAAAAGTTAGGTTTAGATTACTACGATTAGCTGTACCAATGTATAATACACTTCTATAAACACACAAATAACGACAGAATTTATTACTGTAATGATATCGACAATGTTTTGCGAATATTGTGGCAACTAAGAGAGTTGAAAATTTAGATATTATCGTGAAAGTACAAAGTTGCTCAGAATGTTGACTTTTGCAACATATTTACAATTAAGGGAAGGGAAGGGAAGGGAAGGAATTCTACGTGAAAAAATAAATCAAAAAGAGAGAATACAATTTTTTTTGTACAAGGTTTAATTTTTGAGAGGATCGAGTTTGAAAATTTACCAAGTACACTTGAGTTTAGTAATTCTAAATCCGATAGTAGAGAATGCTACGTCGTGAAAATAAGTCGAGAATGTGGAATACAATTTTTTCGTATGCGCTTCGTTTTCGAGAAAGTGGAATTTGAAAAATGTATCAAGTGCACCAAGGCAATTTTTAACGAAACACGTTCAAAGTCTATTTGTTTGAAAACGAAGCTTTAAATGACAAATTTTTTTATTTATTTTCACACGTAGATCAATCTCTTGTTAAGAGTTACTCAAATTCCAGTATCGATACATTTTTAAGTCACAATTTTCTCGAAAACGAAACGTTTTACACAAAAATTTGACTCCTCATTTTCGACTTATACTACTTTTTCATGTGGAATCGTCTCTTCCTCGCTTGTGTTACCGATGTTGGAACACCCTGTATAATTACCTCTCGACGTGTTCGGACGAACGACAGTCTGCTGCATAATAATTTGCAAATACAGTAGAACATCGATTATCGGAACTAACTGGGAGACGAATATGTTCGGATGATAGAATTTTCGGATAATGAAACAACAGCTTTCTCTGAATACCGCGCTGTACTAAATACACCATACAAAGTGTTTCGCCTGATTTTGACATCTTGATTGCGTCGCTATTATTACTACGAAAAATGTTCAGATGGAGATTGAACGAGGCATATTATGGTGTTATTAGTTTTTCTCGAGTTAAATACGTAAAATACGCGAAGGTCACGTGAAAGTCAATTTCGTTTTTTTAAACGGAATCGTACATTTCTTTTTTATACACCAATCGATATAGTTGTTGGAAAATTATTAGTTTAAGAAATTTAATTCTCGTAGTTGGGAATTTTAATTCTATAAAATCTATCTTAATTATCCGAAGCAATTAAAATAGGGGCAATATTGTTGTATTCGTACTATCTTTGTTTTTTCACGCGATAGATTTTGTAGAATTGAAGTTAAAATATCTCCCAAACTATTAACATTTCGACTTTTAAATAGGTCGATACTTTCCTATGAAGAATGAAAAACGGCGTTTGTCGCACACTTGCAAATTTTACATTTTGTTACAATTAATAGAAGAGATACAGCGTATTTGGAATATTCCTGGTAATTTGAAGTATTGAGGTATCTCAAAAAGTACTAACGTCATCTAATTTGTAACACTGGATATAACAGGAGGAATGTCCTGTCAATCAACAACATTTCTGAATAAAAAGAAATATTAATTTTTAATTTTAACGTTTCAACTCAATTCACGGACGTCGTTTCAACTAAATTGAGAAACAATTTAGTTGAAAAACTCAGTTGGCGAAAAGAAGATTTTCAGCAGGTATTCAATCATGGCTAAAATGTGTCAAATATCGTTAGGTTGAATTATTTAATCTAATCTCGTTTGCCGTAATACCACATTGCTAATTTGGAAACCGAAAATGAATGTAATATGGAATATTTCACAGCTTTTGTCTCGAAAGTTAACATCGCGCCAGTTCAGAACTGTCTTCAACCATAATTAAAAGTCCTCGCGTTGCTCCTTTTAATATTTTTCCTGTTCCAAATACCAAAAGGGAACTTTCAGTGGAAGAGTTGAAACTCGTCGAAATTTGCAATAATTAAGCTTTTCTCCCTATAGAAACGAGCTTGGACTAATAATATTTACTCGTAACTAATATCTACATGGATCGTAAGAGAAAATAATCTTATTATTTAATATAATTTCACTCTTTTATAACTCTATTACTTTTCTTTTAATTTCAGAAAGCGAAGGTAGATTGGAATACCACTATTCCAAATGATCTGCGCTGCAGATAGACCAAAGTCGTTACTTTGTGTTATTTTTCAATTAGACCAAACTTTCGAATACTTTTTGCTTATTAGTGTTACTGAGTGTTTGAAACATAAAATTTTATTAGTATCTCTGTAATATTACGTAGTTCTTTTCGTTTCCATTCTCGCTACTGTAATTTTTTACTCGTATTGAACAAACTATTCTAAATATGCTGTATTTCCTCTAACGCTGTCAATATTACATTAACGACACAAATAATGTTACGTTCAATGATTCTCATAGGAGGAATAAAACACATAAAAGCGTATTTTTCGGATGTTAGAACATTCTTATTATAGAATATTCAGATAACAGAGAGTTTGAATGATAAATGTTTCAACAATCGAGATTATATTTGTATTTGTTAGTTAAAAATTTGTTATCAGCTTCTTCTGGTTGTTAAAATTTTATGGAACATTGTAATTTATTGTCGTCATAGAGGAAAATAGTATTAACCCCTTAACCTATAATTACGTGTGAGACTCGGAGTCTTGTATTCGGGCCAAATGTAAATATTACGGGCATGGCCCCTGGTACAATGATAGGGCCAAATGTAAATATCACGGGCATGGCCCGTCGTGCGACGGTCGCGGCTCGTGACAGATTCTTATTATCTCTTTGTATCATAATCAGTTACACGTTATTCTTGGTCACGTTGGCACGTCGAAATATATTTTCTCAAATATTAGAGAAGTATCCCCACAAGATGTTTCCAAAAAGAAGATTTTGTGATGAGAACAGTGAGAGTTATGTTGATACGTTTACTACCGAATGTGACAGTAGTGACATTATACGTTCTGTGCGAAAAAAATGCAAGCGATTAGTAGATTATAGATTGATGATATCTCTGACGAAGATCAACTACCAGAGCCCTGGATTTGGAAAGAAATAAGAAATAGTCCAAAAATCTGGAACTATACGATGACTCCTGGCATAAAAATTTTCGTACGGAGATATACCAGAGAGACTGCACGCGAAACATTGGGCTCATTTTCCTAAATATATTGATCCATTAGCATCAAAATTAAGGCCATCAAGACCTTGTAAAGTTTGCACGAAAAATAAAAAACGTAGTGAAACAACGTGGGAGTGCAAGAGGTGCAAAGTTCCATTACATGTACTAGTATATTTCGAACGATATCACAGCATTGAAGATTATTAATTTTTTGTTATTGATTTTTTTTATAAATGCTAATTACGTGAATTGCTAATTTATTCAGGAATTGCAGATAAATGTTATTGATTTATGTTATATTTTAGTGATTGATAATAAACCTTTTGTGGTATATCTACCACAATTATTACATCAGGTTATAGTATTATTGTAATTACTCGTAATAAATATTCCACAAAATTAAACCAGTTGTATCTTACACATGTATTTACGTTCCGTAAGTCGTGCGCGTTTGGTACAACTTAGGACCGATTTGCCGGACCGTGAAATGACCCGAAAGCTGCGCGATCTTGTTTACGTTTTGGGTCCAGGCTGTTGGAACGTAAATCGTAGGTTAAGGGGTTAATAATCATCGTTCTAATATTTTATATATTATGTCTATAGCTCTTTACGATTTCTAGAGAAAATCACTGATTTATCAAAAACGGCATTTGTAATGTTACTTAATTAAGACTCTCAATTCCTGGAACTGATTTATTTATTATCATACTTTCGAAATGTTAGAATTTTGATGCACCAAGTTGACAACACTTTCGACTTATGCAGAGCATCGTTGAGGAGTTATTCGTATATTCTTATTTCATTGTTATACTGTGATATTTTCTTTTTCGTTTGATGGCGAGTATGCAATAAAAAAAATTTACACTTGCAAATCAAAATGAAATTTGGCTAAAATAAAAAACATATTCGTAATGTTCATATTCAACGTCTTAGAATACGTTTAGGACGAAACGAAAAAATTGTCATCAGTTGTAATTATATATAATTTTCCACGAAGCAACGAAATTTTGCAATAAAATATAATTAACAAGAAAATAACTAGGGAATTTCGTCGTATTTATTACAACTTCAATTACACAGCAAATGCACTTGCTCTGCTCTTGTATACTCGTCGCAGGTTGAAAATAAATGATCAAGTAGGCAGATGTACAAGTTCTCAAAACGAAATGAAACGCTTGGGGGGTTAAACAAAAAAAGAAAGAAAAAAAAGGAAGGAGTTAAAAGAAGAAAATGACAAGAAAACGTCCGAAGGTAAATCTGTGGAGGACGCTGTTCGAAACGTTCTGGGTAGGAAGCGGAGCGTGTAATACGCGATATATATTTCCGAAAGTCGGGAAACTTTTCGGCCGGGCGGCGAAGTTTATCCGGCGATCCGCGTGACAGATATTATCCACGTGGGCGAAGGAAGATTGAAATTGGTGGCACGGATGCCGCTGCTGGAAGCCCGTAAAGTTTCCCTTTACTCGTCGGGTCGGCTGAGAATTTCGCGCAATTTTCGCGCCGCGTAATGGGAAAATTACCCGAGCGGGATAACTCGATGAATCCGGAACACCTTCTCCAGATTATGACGCTGTTGCTCCAAGGCTGTTTCGACGAGTATTGGCACCGCGCCAGCCAGCGAAATCGAACTTTCGACATGACCCGCAATATACAACCGAACCGCGCCGATATCGAGTCCAAATACGCAAATTTAGAGAACGACTGATTGAGCACAAAAAGAGACAGGCATCTTGGAGTTTCTGAGAGATTATGATTGAAAAAGCTTTTAGCTTGATTAACTAATTACATGCTCAGATTAATAAAATTAATCATCATTCGTTGATTAAATAGAAATTGTCGAAAAATCGGATTGACAGAATTCAGAGATCATAACTATTAGAATCAGAAGTTATAAAACAACAATTTTTGTTTCTTTTTAGTAAAACAGTTTTGGTTGCAAATAACAATTACAAGTTTTAAGAAAAATTTTTTTCGTTGCTAATAACCATTATCGAAATTTATTTTGATTCTCTTTCTTCGTTAATTTCCACGAGATTTACATCGAAAGTAGTTTTATGGTTTCTAAAGTGTTTTAATGCGATCGCGGAGGATTGTTTTGGTCGAATTCCAAACTTTACTTTATATTACTTTAGATATTTTATATTTTATTGTAATTAAAATATTTACAATATTTATAAAATATTTATAATTATAATATTACATATTACATATTATAATTAAATTATTTATAATTATAATTGTCGCGTGCCGATCCGAATCTGCGTAATAAACGAAGATTTGATCGATAGCTTATTGCTTTCAACGTTAATGAAAGCCAGCGGGTTCAATTTAAAGTTTGTCTTAATGTTAAATTCAGTAGGATTTGATCACCTCTTGAATTCGTTTTCCTTCTTTCTCGTTTTACTATCACGCACATTAACGCGTCGTCACGACCACTTGTATTGCCTTAATGCGACACTACGACGAACCGAAAAGCCGGTTATGAAAAAATCACGCGATCGACAAGCCAATCATAGACCCACACGATGCCGAAACAGTGGTCCAATCACAGTGGCTCGAATTTGTGCCACTTGCCCACGCACGCGCGCATAGCACAGCAGCGGCGCGAAAATACGATCAGAAAAGAACCGCATGACTGTCTGGCCCTCGCTCTATTCGGCGAGACCGAACAATAATTATATTTACTATTGTATTACATTATATACTATTATGAAGAACCGAAATGAAATTATCCTCATTACGACAAACTGCAAAAAAATTCCCCTATCGACGACTATTACAAACGACAGAATAAAATAAAAATTCCTCTCATGGATAATGACTGTCGAAAAAAAAATTTCCAGTCACTTACAATTGTGATTCGCAATTGTTAGAAAAAACAAGTTTGAAATGCGCGGTTGTCGCCTAGTGCATGCAACGCTGGCGCCACGTATAAGTTGTATTTACGAAGACAGCTTCCACAACAGGTTACACGCCCAAGTATATTAAAATGAGGTTAGACGCCTCGCACCACATCTACTGTGTCGTGTACTCGTAAGAAAAAGTGAAGAAAAAGAAAAGCAAGTGCAACGAAAGTTTCATTTAAAATGAATTACGTAAGCATACAAGACTCAAACAAGCTGGACAATACAAATTACGAATCGTGGAAAACAGAAATGCGGAGTTTATTGCGAATTAATGATCTATGGGACTACGTAAATGGCACGGAAATAAGAAATGAAGAGAATCACGTCACGTGGAGAGAGAAGGATGAGAAAGCGCTCGATTTAATAATATTGAATATCAAGAAGAGTCAATATATCCACATTAAAAATGCCGAGACGTCACGTCAGGCATGGAAGTCGTTAGAGAATTTATATGAATCGCAGGCACCGATGAGACAATACACTCTTCTTGCACAATTGTTCAGGAAGAGAAAAGGTACAGAAAGTATGGCTGAATATATAGATAACTACGCAAATGCAATAGAAAAAATGGAAACAGCTGGCGTGGTGTTACCAACAAACGTGTATATTCTAATGCTATTGTTGTCGCTGCCTGCAGACTATGAATCTTTTTCTGTAGCAATTCAGTCCAGAGACAGATTACCAACCTACGAGGAACTTATTTTAAAATTGTTGGAAGAAGACGCGAGGAGATTGAGCAATCATCAAAAAGTAATCGACTTGATCCAAGCAGAGCAAAACTTGGCCAAAGAACAGGCGATGATATCCAATATAGGGAATCAACAAAACAAAAGGCCTGCTGACGAACACAAATATGGAACTGATAAATGCCAAACATGTGGACGGACACTGAAGAAAAAGGATTCAAAACGAGAAAAGATTCCTAGAACAGAATAATTGCTTTAGCACTGGATATAGACTACATAGTAGCTCGCTGATACACTCCAGACAACAGAACTACCATGCACATGTGCCATAATGGGAAGAAAGTCCAGAAATTAGAGAAGGAACCAGGAAGAAATAAATAGCAGCACTACTTCACCTGGGAAAGGTGAAGATATTAACCAATTCAAGAAATAACATCTACAGAATATCTACACAATAACTTATGGTGATAGAATGTGATATGAGTACCAGAATTCAGAAACGACTCATCAATAGCAAGCATGACAAAAAATTGATACATGGTGAAATTTGGTAGAAAATTTGCTTGCAAGAGACAGACAAGAAAAAGTTAAATTAATCTCATAGAAGCAAAATGGATTGTGTATGAAGACAGAGAGTCATGTCAGTTAAACACATACATTTTTGTCGCTGTCACAACCAATATTCATGAAGTAAAATATCCGTTTAGTTACTCTGATTTGTACTTTGCTCTTACGTTCAATGAGAAAACATTTGAAAATAATGATTTTTTTATAACGCACAAATCAAGATTCCATTTTGCGTTTGAATACATAGTTTTTACAAACAAATATTCCAGAAACTTTATTAATATTTACTTGGAAAAACTTTTCTTGTAAGGAGTAGAAGATAATACCTAAGAAATGTATTCTATTTAAAGTAAATAAAATGAATTGATAAAAGTTACTTTCTATACTTCCTATATTACCATCTAAATTTTTATTTGTAATTAAAATAAAAGACTCATTTTTCGATAAAAATCTACACTACTATCTTAATTTAGTATAAAATTTTGAAACTGCTTACTCGCAACGTTATTTGAAATAAACTGTTATCTTATTTATTATATTTAATACTGTCATTGTATTAAATATTTAAACTACTAACTATAGTAGTATTTGTATGAATTAGTATTGAGATATATATATTTGGAATACTATTTCTTTCTAAATATTTCAAAAAAGTATATTGTATTATATTATTTAATAAATTCTGTATCACTTAAGAAAATAAAAACATTTATTCCTATTTACCCATTTTAAAGATCTGTTTCCAACTGACGATCGAAACTGAAAGGAACCTAATTATTAATGACAATTAACAACAAGTAAAGATTTAATCCTTAATTACATTAACAATTAAAAGGCATTTAATCATTCATCGCAACCAACGATTAAACAGGAATTTACTGAAAGTTATTTAATGATTAACAATTAAAGTTGGAATGTAATTATTAATCGTTGATTAATTTTTTGCCCAGTTTGTTGAAAAAAGTTGACTTGCTAAATTACTTTCCCGTTTTTGGAAAAGCGTCTTAAAGAATTGACAAAAAATATCACGTAAATATTTCTCAAGAATAATTAGCTATTGAACTACGAATTTTTATATTATATATTTATAAAACATTTTAAAATACAAAATTGCATGGAACGTGATATGAAAAAAAAAAAAATATAGAAAACAGGGATCGAAATAAATAGTGTTCTGGAGCAGAACAAGACACTCATGCTAGGTTCCTGGAATGCTCTAACCTGCAGAGAAGTTCCAGATGCCATGGTACGCTCCTATCTATGGGACCGTTGTTTTACCCTGAGAGGCAGAGTTAGCATCTGGAACGTCTCTTAAAGGATAAGGGTAAATAAAGGGCTTTTTGACTCGCGCCAAGAAGTCAGGTAGACATATCCGCTCCACATAAAAGGTCCGTCTGCTAGTACGAGACATACAGTCTGCCAGAGTCACTCAGTTCAGTCAGTTCGAGTCGAGACACCTCTTACACATCATAGACTCACGTAACAATTGTATGACTTTCACCAAATATACGTCTTAAAAACCTACAACTGGCATTCTTAATATCTCTCCGACGGCTGTAAAAGGCCAAACGAGAGAACCTCAGCGAATCGGGCAGTAGTCCTTACGATTCACCGACGCGCTGAGACAAATAGTTATTTTTTGTTTCTGAGAGAATTCTGCTCCAACTTATATGTTTCATTTAAGAAAATATCTGTTCTAGTTTTGGCAGACTATAATATTTAATATTTAATCAACATTCTCCCTAAGTTTCATTTATCGAATCCTCATAAAAATACAAGAGAGATTGCGTAAGTATTCATAGTCTGGTAATTATCAATGAAAAAAATTTGCAAAACTTTTGTTAGCGCGCGCGGTCGCGTGACGAGATTTTGTTTGGCGATGTAGTGGACTGTATTTTTTGTTTTGACGCGCTAATATGAGTGGTGGGGCCCTCGCTATTAGCTTTATAGAGGTAATCGTGATTGCTTGGCTATTATAGGAATCCTCGATGGATTCAGACTCGCGTATTGATAAGGCTTGATACTTCTTAGCTCGTTGAAGGTTCAGACGCTTCTTTTTCTTTGTTAAGGTGTGAACCACTTCTGTCTAGCTGCGCGATACTTCACTAATGAGGTCCGAAAGACTTCTCGTTGTTCTGGGGCCGAGGAACGCCCATCTTGGCCCCCCTACCCTAAGATAGTCACGTGGCTCGAATTTGGACAAAGGCTGGCGTGAATATCGTACGACGTGTCCATATATGGGCATGAAGCTAGTTATGCATAGCCTTTGTTTTTATTTCGAGCCAAGAAAGTCGTTCTTTGTTTACGACGCAACGCTGGTTCGGGAAAGTTCCCTACGCCATGACCCGAGTAGAGGGGGTTGGTGGCAGAAAAGATGGCACTCTCGCGAACATACCGCCCACCTTGAACGCCTGGCGTTCGAAACCAGATGCTAAATTTCCGCGGGTCCTCATCCTTCGTCCACTGGTAGAGAATGCACAATTTGGCCTCCGGACGCTTTACTAATCTATCGGCTGCTCCGATGGACAGGGCCCGGGTGATGCAATCCTCTCCCATGTGTAGATCCGCGATCTGACCGAGTGTGCAGCCTAATGGTGGCAAGTTTGCATCCTTGAGTGCCACCATGATGCTTATACCGTGTTGCTCCGAAATATCAGACCTCCATTTGTGACGCTGTGGTGACTGATGGAGATGGTCGGTCTGCCACCGCTTCCCTAAATGCGGCTGTAAAACTTGAAACAATTGATAGTGACTCAAGCGATTAGTGCTGACGGCAATGGCGTCAGGAAATGGGAGAGCGATGAGTACGAGTCCGAACAGGGAACGCCTAGGAGCGCAAGGATTCAACTCGGAAGGATGGGCTAAGGGTAAGTGCAGTGGCCGAGAGATCATGTAAAATTCAACTCGCGCGAGAAGAGTATAGAATGTGTCGAATATTAATCGCGTTTCTCTGTGCACGCATAGCAAAAGTTACTTGGCGGAAATAACGGAGTATTCCCGTGGCCCTCTGAAGTGAGGGGGTTGAGGGGAAATGGAATGCGAAATGACACCTTCTACGACCGCGTGGTGGAATATCATCTGATTATTTGCCTTTCGAAATATTATTTTTTCGACTTCGTTCGGCGAACTGACGGAGCTAGCGCCGTTTTCGGAGTAATCGCCGTCGTCTTTGTTGCGCGCACGCAAATTACTGTCCGCGATCGGCTCGCTCGATGCGTCGATGTTAGCGGTGAAATTGGAGTCCGTTGACACCTTGATGTGTCCGTGGCCGAGCACGTTCGAATCTTCGTCGATGTAGACATCGGTTTCATCATTGATAGCGTTGACGTTAATCTCCGAACCTGAGTCGGAGTAATCGTAGTGATCGCTGTTTTTCGTCTTCCTTGACGTAGCGATGTTGTTGTGAGGGTATTGCTCGCTTTTCGTCCAGATCTTCTCGATGGTCTGCGGTGTGGATGGAAAATTCTCGCATTTCAGTTCGCTCCAAAATTCCTTCAGGTGGAGGCGTCGATGCTTGAGCTCAGGTTCTCCCAGTTCCGCGTGCAGTTGATTTGGAAGCTGGACTGATTTGAGTCGTACACGGAGATCTGCCCGTTGACGTACGCGGCGCCGACGAACTCCTCGTTCGTACCGTCGAAGTTTGACGTTATCCGTGGAATGTGTTTCGTCGCGTGCAAGTCGTGTAATCCCCCCGATCGAATGATCCAACGATGTGACTGTCTTCGCGCTTGTGAGGCTGCAGACGCACAAGCTGTCCAATATCATCGAGCTCTTCCTCTTCGGCGAGCTCAAACTGGAGCACGAGTAACACGCGTTCTCCATTGCATCTTCGTCGTCCAGACAGTGTGCCAGCTGCTGATTCTCGGTCGCGAACGTCCCTTTTTTCTGTGGGCTCTCGTCGTATAGACTACGAGGTCACAGTGTGGATCCCCGAATTGTCCTGTTCGGAGATGTTCCTGCTCCGATGCTCGCCGTCGAGTAGCAGGCTCGACAGTGTTTTGTCAGTTTGGAATTTCCTTCGAGTCGAAGCCGGGCAACGAGTTGTGAATGTGAGCGTCTCGACGGTCACGTTGTTCTCGTGCGAGGTTTGATTCAGCAAGTGCGGCGTCTGAGGGATCTCGATGCTGTGCGAGCTACCGAGTATCTCGTTGTCAGACGTGATGTATTCATCCTGCTGCTGCTGCTTGCCGTAGTTGGCAGCGAGGAAACCACCAGCGTCGTTGTGGTCGCGCGCTTCCGGAGAGATCATCGTCAATTTGATGATGTTCGAGTCGTTCGCGTGATGAGCGTCGTCAATGCCCGGAAGAAGGGGTTCGCGCCTTAAATTGATTTTCCCATGAATCACCACGTGCATGTTTGCCGGTAAGTTATCTTGGATCTGGACCCGATCAGCTGGTCAAGATTGCGGAACGAACTGTTGTAAAGGCTGCTCTGATTCTCGCCGTGGTCCAAGATCTTGAGGAGAGCGAGGTGGCGCGGCGCGTCTAGCACCGTGATTGCTCAGTCTCGCTCAGATGCAGCTCCTTCAGGTTGGAGTAATCTCGAAACGCGAACGGTTTAACACGTTCGACGCCCAGCGTGAATTGGATGAATTTCCTGCGGGGCCCAAATTTCGGAGCTAGAGTGACAGAGCTGCAGAGCGCCAGAGCGGCAGAGCGCCAGAACGTAAACAGAGCGATCAGCTAGGCAACGATGAAATTCGAGTAGGCACTTGTGTGGTCTGTGACCTAAAGTTTTCGAACCTCCGTGTCATTATAAAGCAAAACATTTAGAAACGAAACAGGAAAGCAATAATCTCTTCGAAAAGAAGACTGTGAGGGATCTCACTGTATTTATCCCAGAACCTTCATTCAGTCAAAAGGCATACTTTATCTGACAAGCACATCAGTGATTTTTTATCCTCAAAATGTTCGTTGCACAGTGTAAAAATAAAATTGAAAGTGAAGAGAGTAGTGATGAAGAAGTAGTAAGTTTTACAAGAAGGGTTATAAATAGAATTTCAACATTGGAAATTCTATTATAAGATTATACCGCGGACATTAGGTAAAGGTAATGATCGAGGTTGCTTAAGGACGCGTTCCGAGTTATGAGAGACTCGAAGCTATCGCGAAAGCGGCTCTATTCGCCTTGGTAACCGTGAAATTGGGGTAAAGGCGTTTCTGAGGTGGCTGATGACGCGAACGCGATCTGTGAGTGTCGAGCGTTGCTAGAAGTTGTCGAAGCTTGCGAGCTCTGTATTCGGCAGCGAATCGCGCCTACTAACCGATAATACATATTTTCGATCTCGGCGGTGCCCGCAACGATCGCGATTATGCGGTCCTGAAATGCCTCGAAGCGCTCCAGCAGGGTAGAGTTATGATTAAGTCGCTTCTAAAGGGAGTCGACGGGTTCGGATTCTCCTAGCGTGTCATAGAAGGTTTTTAGTCGCGTGAGAGCTGCTTTGACACGGCCACGCTTTCCTATTAGCTGTTGGAGATCGAAGTTATCGGTTCGTTCCATTTTGTCTCTCGCGCAAGTTTAACAACAAATGAATCTCGACTCACCGCTGGAGAGTGATAATGGAAGGCGGGATCGCTTGGCCTTGTATGTCGCGGTCGATGTCCAGCGAAGAATCTTCGTTCCAAGCGTTGGTTGGGCGGTCTTCCTTCTTGGTAAGGCTGCCCCCTTGACGATCCTCTGCGATGTTTGATCGCGGCCTATCCGCGATCGTCACGTGGGTGATCTCGTCCGCTGGTAGGCTGCTACGTAACCGTATTCTGCTTCTGTCGCACTGATCACTGACGTTGTGCACTTGGTATTGTCTGAACTGATTCGCGTGACCGGGTAATGGACCGAAGTTCGTGTACGTGCTCAGCGTGGCGAAATCTGAGTCTGCCGGTGACGGATGTTACGGAACCGAAGAGTGCTTGTATGGTAGTGATTGCGAGCAAGGTTTGCAGCTGGTAGCAACCAAACTGATAAGGCATCCGGTTTGAAGGACCAAATGTTAGCGCGCACCGTTGCGAGACGAGATTTTGTTTGGCGACGTAGTGGACTATATTTTTGGTTTTGACGTGCTAGTATGGGTGGGGCGTTAGCCCTCGCTATTAGCTTTATAGAAATAATCGTGATTGCTTGGCTATTATAGGAATCCTCGCTAGATTCAGACTCGCGTATTGATAAAGCTTGACACTTGTTAGCTCGTTGAACTTTCAGACGCTTTTTCTTTTTTTGTTAAGGTGTGAACCACTTCTCTCTAGCTACGCGACACTTCACTAATGAGGTCCGAAAGACTTCTCGTTGTTCTGGGGCCGAGGAACGTCCATCTTGGCCCCCCTACCCTAGGGTAGTCACGTGGCTCGAATTTGGACAAAGGCTGGCGTGAATATCGTACGACGTGTCCATATATGGGCATGAAGCTAGTTATGCGTAGTCTTTGTTTTTATTTCAAGCCACGAAAGTCGTTCTTTGTTTACGACGCAACGCTGGTTCGGGAAAGTTCCCTACGCCATGACCCGGGTAGAGGGGGTCGGTGGCGGAAAAGGTGGAACTCTCGCAAACAACCTTATTTATTTTTTACAACGGCTTACTCCTTAAGACTGGATGACTCGATTTGACGATAATCTATTTGATTAATGCCAAAATCTTAAAGTTCCAAGAGGGATCGACAAACTTGTAAAAATATTTTTATCAATGCAAAAATAAAGCCGTATGAGCCGTGGCATGTGTTTTGAAAGTGGTATAAGTCACTTTACAGCAATGAAAAATGACGAACTCGTGAACGTACGTGCGAAATTACTTATACTGCGAGTGTCGCGTGCCGATCCGAATTTACGCAATGAACGCAAATTTGGCCGCTTTCAACGCTAATGAAAGTCAGCTGGTTATATTAAAGTTTGGGTTTATTTTAGAATCAGTAGGATTTATGATCAGTAGGAGGTGAAATCAGTAGGATTTGGATTCAGTAGGATTGGAATCAGTAGGATTTGGATTGCTTGAATTAGAATTATATCGTCGCACCACTTGAACTCGTATCGTCGCACCGCAAAGACTGTATCGCTCTAATAGAACTGAACGTTCTTTCCATGTGCCTCGTCGAACCGATTCGAGAAGGTGAAGACATAAACAAACAAAAAAGAATCACGCGATCGACACGCGGCCAATCATATAACCGCGCGAGGACGAAACAATAGTCCAATCGCAATTAGAGCCTTTCGCTTAACCGAATGTGTGCCGTTTGACCATGTGTGCGCGCGGCGCGAAATATAAACAAAGGAACCGAGCGCGGCTTTCGGCGAGACCGAACAGCGGGATAGCAAATCTTCTCGAAAGTCAGCATTAATTTTTCTAGGCACGTTCAAACGCAAACCCTTAAGTTTCGATTTAAAAATAAAACGACTTATGTCATTTTCAAAATAAACGACTTGTATTACCTACCGAGAGTGGCGTTACACGTAATTGGAGTCACTATATTGAAAATAATGTTCAACTCGCAATTTACGAGATATGCTCGCCAATTTTACTATTCATAAAAATATATGAATGTAGTTTGTGTCACGCTGTGCTGATCTTTTATGGTTATATTGTGTGAAACACACAAAACTTTCGACTTCGTTAACGCTATTAATGAGATATCATTGTTCGCGCGCGTTAGCGAGACGAGATCGTGTTTAGGGAAGTTTGTGGACTGTATATTTTTCGCACGCTGAATGTTAGGGGCTTGTCCCCTAGTAAACCTTATGTCGAGAGAGATTGAACTTTAGCTTTCGGAAGTCGTAATGATTCTGAATTAGAAGCCGAAGGAAAGCCCGAACGTCTCCTCGGTTCCCCTTCCTTCGGCTATGGAAAATCGCGGGTCAAGGGTGGGGCACGAAGGGCCAGATACCCGTGGCCGTCGTGGGCGATCTCGCTGGCCCGGGTTCCTCACGTGTTCGGGGAAAGTTGGTGCCATGCATCAATCCACGGTCGATTGTCTCGTCTTCTCAGAATACGTCAGCCATGTGGCCAAGGTTTCTGGCGACGCAGGCTTGCTAAGGGTACTTAGAAACCAATAA
>KQ435811.1:543284-568385 GCA_001276565.1 Melipona quadrifasciata
CCCCCCTAAAATCACTTTCAGTGATAAAAATGAAAAAGAATTCGATACATATTTTGCTGTAAATTATTTGCAAGGTTGTTCATGCAGTATCGATTACAATTAGTAAATACATGCTCGATATTTTATAATTACTAGTTATAATAGTTCCCTGTTATTTATAAAAAATAATCGTGTTTCAAACGGCGGTTTTTTTTTGTTTTGATTGCAGACCTCTTTAATCTTTCCGTTCGAGACTCGATGGTGAGAGGTCGTGTCGGATGGTTTAACAACGTCAAATTACAGAGACGTCCGAGGGTTGTTCGAACGACAATTACAAGCCTCCGTGGCGGGCGAGGTGAAGGCACGTCGATAATTTCGTGCTCCTCGTACGTGGCCGCGCCATAAAACTCGTTCGAATTGCGCGAAATTACAAACGTGCCCTCCTCTCATCGAGCTCAGCCGAGCCGGGCTGCTGAAAGTTCGCAGCGTGTGTTTGCACTGTCGCTCGTACATATTCTCTGGCCTTTTTCTTTTTTTCTTCTTTTTTTTTTTTGTTGGTCATGTTCAATCCGTTTGCGATAAACTACAAGGGCAAATACGTGGAACGGCGGGGCAGAAACGAAGGTCGGATAACGATCGTCGTTCACCGGAATTACAGCGTTCTTGTTCCTTTGAGAAATAGAAGAGGACATACTCCCCCGGGACAAAAAGGTAGCACATTTTCTTATATTATGTATCGTAAAGCAGAGAGAATGCGTGCATTATTACACCAATATCCTTGGGCGTGGATGTACATACTATGTGTAGTATATTGAAACGCAATCTCCCAAAGAAATACAAACGAAAATACAAGTATCGTGTCAGCTCAGTCGTGAGGCGGACGAAAAGACAGTCGAATATTTGCGCTCCTCAGACATGTAGAAGCGTATCGAAAGTGTAACATTCGTGCGAGATACAGTCAGTTAAGCGTGCATTAAGGTAACAAATAAATAAATTTGCAAAAATAGGTCGCGGGAAATACACACGATATTGAAATTGAACGAGGAACATTATTCCGTGACAAAAATGGTCAAAAGAGTTGACAGAAGTCGTAAAGTGATAATGACTGTACTAAAATATCCCGGTAATTATGGAAAGAAAAAAAGTTATGGACGACCGCAGTGCCCAACAGCTCGGAATAAACGTGCTGTAATAGCGTCAAATTCGAGCTTGACTGCGAGACAAATTGCAGAGAAAGCTGGAATTACGACAAATGTTAAGAATATTCGACGTCTTTTAAAGAATCATGAACATCTCTGAAACAATGAAAATTGCAACGAAAACCTTGGTTAAAACAAGAGCACAAGCTGCGCCGTTTGCAATTTTCAGAGAAACACGTTTAATATATGAACAAGAAATGGCAGGTCATATTTATCGGCGAAAAAACGTTCAATTTAGACAGATCTGATGGCCTCTACTGCTGTTATCATCATTTACGAAAGGAACAACTTTTGAGTCAACGGCCCATAAGAGGCGGTATAATGATCTGGGCAGGTGTTAGTTACTACGCTAAGATTGAAACAAAATTTGTTACAGGAAAATTGAATAGTAAGAGGTACATTGAAATGTTAAGACGATGTGACACGAATTGCCGGAAATAAGTACATTTTTTAACGTGATAACGCGGCCGTGTACAAGACCAAAAGAGTAAAACAATACTTTGCAAACAAAAAAATTCGCGTTTTAGAATTGTCAAGTCTCCAGACTTGAATATTATAGAAAATTGTTGGAGGAATTTATTAGGGGCCATACGCCAGAATGGAAGACAATTCGCAAATATTAACGAAAATATTAAAAAAATGTATCCTCCTTGTGGAGGAGTGGGAAGAACTAAGCCAATTATAAAATCATTAAAAAGCTATAATCTCTGCCTCAAAGAATGGCTGCCGTTATTAAATGTAAAGGAAGTCATAACTAAATCCATTGTTTTTCACGAAATGTACCATCATTTTGACCCGCTATTACCGTATTTCTATTTATAATGTTTAACAACACAAAATGTATTGCAACAAGTTTAATTTATGTTACTCGTACATGTTGATAAAAACACTACGGAAGAATGCATCTAAGAAAAATTTTGTATTGTTTGTTTAATAAAAAGAAACTTAATAACTTTTAGAGCGTGCTATCCTCTTGCCCTGGTGTGTATATTCAGTAGAACGTACAGTTGATCGTTCGAATTTCAATTATCCGAATATAACCGAATTACGTATGTATATGTTTGAACAATATATCGAGCAATGTTTATATTCTAGAACACGTATCCTCTTCTCAAATGCTCTATTTTAGTGCTTCATCGACTAAACTACCTTCCATTTGTACCATGAAAATACTATTAAAAGAAAGATAACGATGCTGAAATTACAAGTTAAGTTAAATACCATTGAACGTTTAAAACAAAAAGTGAAAATACTACATATAATTTAGTGATAGAATATAATATCAGAAAATGTACAATTAGGCACATTGAAAATTAGGTGAATCAACATCGCTAAAATTTCAAAATAACTCGGATAATGAGAGAAATTTTCATCTGTGTAGAGAAGGTTGAAAATAGCAAACGATGATAATTAGATCGAGCTATGCATGTAGAAATCGAGTTTGCATTAATTCAAGGGAAAGCTTTTGAATTGCATGCCAGGTGAAGAGATAATGAAGCATCTATACTGATCATTAGACATGTATTCGTTTACGTCATGAACATCCGTATTTGAAAACTGTTTAATTTTTAAGTTTTGGTTGATCACAAATTTGATTCTTCCAGATTACCTATCCGAATGGATTTATTAATAGTAGACGATTATATCGCTCCTTGCGATGATACTGATAAACGATAAATCGAAAACAATGTATCTTTCAAGAGAAACAGGTTTCGAAATCGGATATTATCTTGTTAATTGAAGAAATGACGTAGTATCGCACTTCCTATTTTATCAATATGCACTTGTACACAATGACAGTCGAAATAAAATTCAAGGCGTAACAAGAGGTACTTATAAAATACAGTATAATGTCACGTGAATCAAGAAGAATAATTTAATTCTTTCTTTACCTACTATACTATGAAAATCAATGAGTAAGATTCTTTTATAATTGACGGACTGTTTTATGGACTGCAACATTTTTTAGTGATAACTCGAAAAATCACATTTTTTGAGATGTGCCTTTCGTTGCAAGAGAGTGATGTGTATGTACCTTGTCGTATCTCGAAAGTGGCACGACAAGTTTTTCAACGATTGAGAGAAGCTATTTGACAGGTGGTAAAAAGAGTTGTTTACAAAATACGTAATTTTAAGACAGATAATTTTGAGATTTTCAAAATACATAATTTTGAAAAATTGGAAATAATATAATAACCAGAATGGAAAAAATATAAAATTGGATATTTTCCAGTATATAACAATTTTATTCTTTTGACTAAAATGTTTTTAATTCTGTTTGCCCGAATTTTTTCGTTGCTAATAATTCATTATTGATAAGAGAAATTTATTTCGATTAGACTGCGAATTTTTTACGCATTTTCATAATAATTAGTATTCTTTCTTGCATATTTTATATATTTTTTTGCACAATCTGTGCATTGTGTACATTTCTGCAATTTCAAATTTCCATTAAATGCATAAAAACCCATAGTCTATTTATAATAATGAGAGAATTTTTTCCCTTGGTTGTTTATAATAATTATCAATGAGAGAAATTTATTCCAGTTCTCTTCGTTTTTCGCAAGATTTATGTCAAAAATTATTTATTACTAAATAAATTTCTTACAACGAAAACTATTACAAACGACCAAAACAGAATTCCCGCTCGTCAATTCTCGTTTTGTTGCCAGTTATC
Source organism: Melipona quadrifasciata (assembly GCA_001276565.1). NCBI lineage: Eukaryota > Metazoa > Arthropoda > Insecta > Hymenoptera > Apidae > Melipona > Melipona quadrifasciata. The sequence continues at coordinate 547,140 of KQ435811.1, forward strand.
GGCAACAAAACAAAATTTCAGTCGCTCATAACCAAAATGTTTAATTTTTTAATCACGTAGTTGTTTCGAAAAATTTTTGTTCACATTTTGAGACTGATGCCATCAATCTCAAACAAGTTTCAGTTACTAATTTCTTTCACAAATATTTTTAGAATATTCATTATTTTTTTTTAACGTCTGAAAGCTTATTTTTGTAATCTTCCATTCTGTATCTCTGGAACTGTGTTAAACTCCCAGTTAAATGAGTTACTGTGAATTATGAAATTTCCGGATATATGCGCAAAAGTTGATGGAAAGAGGATGTAAATTGCATTCGAAATGCGCGTTTTCACATAAAATTCGGACACAAGGTTGCAGCGATTAGTTCTATGTACAGTTAGCTCTTCTGACCTAGTTCGGGCCGGCACTTAATGACGCCACAAGTCATCTAGACGCGTAGTAATTTAGAACGTATGAAATTCGCAGACAGATAACTCCGAACCTCATAAAAAGACTTTTTTAATTAAACCCGTTTCATTTACGATTTACGGTAGATATAAAAATTATAATATCTAATAAAGCAAGTCGATGAAGTACAAAATTGTACTGAGTAAATAGTTTCTAATAAATTGCACTTACTGCGTGCCACTGAAAGATGCAAGCACGAATATATTTATAAAATACAGCCGAACCTCGATCGTCGGAATAATTAATTAGGAGACAAATACTCGAATGATAGAACAATATTTTTTTCTAAATTAAGTTAAATTCCATGTATTTTAGACTAAATAAATATAAACTATGAAATAGTGCAATGAAATGTTAAAAGTTTTATATCTTTTCGGCGACATATGTTCACAAGGCCATCATGGCTGGATGTATTTTTAAACAAAAGAATGCCGTTTCTTGTCAGCCTGAAGTTTGAATTCTCGCACTTCAGTGTCAGTGAAAAATTTAAAATAGCATCCGCGCAGATGTGAGAGATCGCAGAACTCTCCGGATGACTCAGTGTTTCAAATAAAAATTTAATGGTGTTAAAGCCGTTGATCTGGCATGCCGCAAGCATCATTCACTTCTTCCTATCAATCTATTTTCCTTTTCTCGTGACTCTTTAACTGAACGTAGAGTAACGAAAAACGCTTCAAATAAATGTCAAAGATCTGTTCACGAGGAGAAGAGAAAGAGTATGGATTTAGAAAAAAACTGCACCACTTGTACCCCAGTACGATTCGTCTCACTGAAAAGTCCAGAAGTAACTGTTCTGACTAAGAAATGAAGACGACTTTTTTGCCAACGCTCAGTACCAGACACTCCTACTCGAGGTCTACCCCACGCCCTTTCACGAATCACGTGACCCAAATCAACCAATTGCTAATTTTCGTTGCATCAGCGTTGCACCTGAAGAGGCCCGATTTTCTGGGTTACCGCCACTAAAATCACTTTCAGTGATAAAAAAATCTTTCGTTCCTCAGATAATCAGCCCAATCAGCTTTGTAAATTTTGGAATTTAAAAAGAGGAATTCATCGATTTGATCAATTTGATTTGCTACGATTTCCGGAAAAACAGCTTCAGATGGGCGTCATCCGGTGTATACGAGTGAAAGAGAATCACACGAGGCGTTAATCACAAGAGATAGCAGACTATGTGGTAGATAGAGATCCGTCTGTAGTTCTAGCGAGTAGAATAAGACCATAACTAACCGAGTAACTAAGTAGAATAGGTTTTCGCTTAATCAGACGAGAGGCAGGTAGATGGATCGCGGTTCTGGGAACAAGTAGAATGGCGATTGTAACTAATCAGACAAGTGGAGTACTCATTACTTCCATCAAATAGGAATTTCAGAGTAATTTAAGTTTGTGTTTAACTTTTAAAAATTTGTTAGTACAGTGAAGATTTTTTATGGCGCATCTAAACCAAATGTTTACGTTTTTTCACTTTGCTCGTATTTTATTATTCCATTTATATTATACTGTTTATTATTAAAATATTACATTACATTATTTATTGAAATAAATTATTTATTATTTATTATAATTTAACAAACGAGTGAACGAATATTCGTTCGTTTGGTTCAAATTCAACGTTTGTTTTCCAACGCGAAAGTCGAGTTTATTGATAATAAATGAAGCGTAAATTTGTAAATTAGAGATTTTTATGCATTCGTAGAAAATCTGGAAGATTAAACAATGCACGTGGGATACGTAACGTAAAATATTCAAAGTATTTTATATATTACACTTAGAATGTGCAACAATTTTCTACAAAAGTTCTACTTTTCGAATAATATTTTGAAAATTATAAATTCACACGAAAAACTGTAGCTCCAGTTATGAACGTTTATAAGAGAAAGTTTTTGAACGCTATTATAAAATGTAAAATGTAAATTTTGATTTTTGCTTTCACAATTCCTTTTTAAATTTTCGTACACATGTAATGTGACGTCGTATAAATACTGCGTAGTTTTACATTTGCAATAAATAAATAGGACGAAAATTTTCGTTTGATTCGTGAAAATGTGTCTGCTGTTACAGTATGTTCGTTTCTACTGTATATAAATAACACAGTATGTTAATGAAATTTCATTTGAATTTTCCCGTGCCAATGTTCATTTGCTATTAAATGAACAAGAGCAAAACTTAGGAGAACGTGCAAATTTTGAATACCATACATTGAGAAATTTATCATAACCATTTTACCATTTCTCTTTTTCTTCCTCGTTTATTGTGAAACAACAACTCTCGCTCATTCAACAACTCATGATTTCCAATAGTGAGTTATACAATAACAATACAAGTAGTATAAAAAAAAGAAATGCATCCGAATAATTGTTGCAGACAATGTCTCCCGCGAAATTGTTCGAACAACTCCTAACTCTGTTACGTATTCATGTTTGAAAATTCACGACATGCTCTCTTCCAGACCAATTCGAATCGAGTTCATCTCCCAATTAGTTCATACTGTATAATTCCACTGTACTACCATCGAGGAATTTATTACACTCATTTAGCCGTACTCTTTCTTTCTGTTGTGGTACAGCGTGGTTCTGAGCGAGTTATTCACCGGAAATTGTGTTCCTCCGGACGCCATTCAACGTCTCTTCATCGCGCGAGTTGCTGCCTCGACTTCTCAAACTCGAGTTTCGCACATTTACGGGGGCAGGGGACATCCAAAGTTCGTTGCTGCTGCAACCGAATCAACGGGTCTCCTCTTTCGCCTCGTTGAGTCTTGACCGGCGATCCAGAAAGGCCAAAGACTGAAGAACTGCTTGCAAAATGGCGGCTGTCGTCGGGCCAACAGCAGCTCCACTCCACTCTTCCGGACGCGATCCGTGGACCTTTCAAACGCGTTTATAATCGCAGATTCGCGAGTTCCGGCCGGCTAACCGCCAACAATCAGGCAAATTAGTTTTGATAGTTGGCAATTAAGAATTGTTTCCCGAGCGCGGCCAGTTTGGGTCACGTTCGTATAATCAGGACGAGAGACGTTCATTAGCCCGCGGATTAACCAAAGCCAGCTCCCTCCTTCTCTCCTTTCGCCGTGCGTTGAAGCAGAGCATGTGACGTATTTCATGCATGTGATATATTTCGTAAGCGGCTGGGTCGCGTCGCGACGTCTCCCGCATTCCAATTATCCAACATCTGCGTGTTAACGTTGCTCGGGAAAACGTCAGATCGAATTATCGAGTAGGATAACGACGGTCGCGTGGTTCGAATCTAAATGGGAGGTTTCGTGTACGTGCTCCCGCGGTTCTCTTGCACTTTCTTTCCTCATCTGTTTGCGAACTTCGAGTGGGCGCCTCGACTTACGTTGAAGACCAGGGATTTCGCGTCATTTTAACCCTTTGCACTCTCTCATCTCATGCTGGAGACGACAATATAAATTTGTTACAGAACTCGTATGTCATGCTAGAGCTGACTACGCTAATTTACTCTAAAACACGTACGTCATGCTGTAGATGGTAACATTAAATAACTGTAAAACGCTATGTGGTATTCGAGATCCCACACAGCAATAGTTTGCCAAGTTTTGTTAGCTTGTCAGTACAGTTTGTAATTACAAGTCGTGCACGGAATTTTTGTCTCTTTGTCTAATTCAGTGATAAGAGAGCCCCAAGTAATTTTGAATTACAATAAATGGGTGGTGTTGATCTAGCTGATCATTATGGATCTACATATTGCTATTTACGAAAATCCATTAAGTGATGGCGGAAACTTTTCTTCTGGGGTTTAGAGACGAGTTCCATTAATTCATTCATTTTATATAAAATTTCATGTACAATGGGGTTTTACTACGTTTTATACGTAAATTAGTTATTTTCTTAGTGGGAGATTTCAGACAAGAAGCAAAAAAACGTGGGCGACCAACATCAGATCAACATCGGATTTGGAGAAAGTACCTCATCCTGAGCAAAAAAACAACGATTGTATGGTCTGTTTAAACAGAAAAGCTAAGGGCGAAAGGAAGACGATAGTTTATTTTTGCGAAATATGCGAAAGACATTCTTTCCTCCACGTTGGAAATTGTTTTAAAAAGATCCTAAAATATAAAACGTTGAATTCTACCGCTGTAAATTACACCCAATAATATTGAAAATAAATCGACTGCAAAGGGTTAAGGGAGGACCGTGATAGAATTTGTTTAAAATACAGAGGTCAGGCTCTTGCAAATTAACAAAATTACGGTTTTTACACCTCGTACGACTATAAAAGTAAAATTTCTGTTAATAAATAAAATTCCTGGTAACAAATAAAATATCTGGTATTAATAAATAAAAATTTATAGTGAATTTATAACGAATAAGATGAAATTGACAATAAAATACAATTAAATTTAACAAAGAAATAAATAAATGATAAAATCAACATTAACAGGCAACGGAATAATTTTAACAAAGAAGGATGGAATTATCAAAGTTCAAAAATGAGGAAAGATCAAATAAAATAAATTCAACAGATAAAATAAGCTTGACATAGAGTCTCCTAAAAAGCTGCACGACTTGTACCCCAGTATGATTCGTCCCATTGAAAGACCCAGAAGCAACTGTTCTGACTAGGAAATGAAGACGACTTTCTTGCCATAAAATTTTATTGATATGCAAACATTTGAATCGATACAAAATAAATTACAGGCGCGATCGTTCAATACCAGATAACGCCACTCCTACTCGAGGTCTACCCCACGCCCCCTCACGAATCACGTGACCCAAATCAACCAATCGCTAATTTTCGTTGCATTAACGTTGCACCTGAAGAGGCCCGATTTTCTGAGTTATTCCCGCTAAAATCACTTTCAGTGATAAAAAAAAAAAAAAAGAAAAAGAGAATAGGTACTGAAACGCTACTGAAACGCTACCTGAACTATTCCATGTGAATAGACAACAAAGCCTTAGAATTGGATTAGAACTGGACGGTCAGATTACCTGAAAGTTACGTCAATAGCGTGCAGCGTCCACGTGGTATTCTCTCAGGCGAAATTCCCCAAAATATTCAAACAGAACGCGGAGTTGACAAATAGGAATGACAGTTAGGGAATAGGAACGTTAAGGAAAGATTTGCCTGTCTTCCATAGAAAAGGAAATTCCATAGAAAAGGAGAGAATTTTCCTCAATTTTTCATTGGCTCAGAAGAAGAGAAATTGTCCGACTCCAAATTACGTAGCAGAGAACTGTCTGACCTACGAGATCGATACAAATCGTCTTCTAAATCTTTCGAAATATATCATTCATTTGATTCTGAAATGCTTTTAGCGAATAGGTAAGTGAAGACCTTTCTTCTCGAACATGCTATAAATACACTGAACAATTTTTTTCACGAATGAATCTATATAATTGATTTGAAGAGTAAAGCTTTCTTTTTACAACAACCCCCGAAAACTTATGATTTTCTTTCACCATTTTAGTGAACTTTGAGTATTTGGTTTGGATGACGAAAATTTATATTTATAAATTCGTAACATATAATTCAATAAATTGGCGAAAAAAGATCGTATAGCAAGTTTTGAAAGAAGTTTCAATTTACAAATTCGTTGCAGACTAAATCATGGAAAAAAATATTCAATGTTTTTATATATCCTGAAAATTTGTAGTATTTTCCCGATATATGGTATCATTTTAGAATAAAATTAGAGATGCAGCTTGAAAAGTTAGAGCTTTCAAGCTCATTTAAAATGAGCTCAAGTTTATTATCGTACGATTTCTTTTTATAAAATTATAACAGATTCAACATTAATGCGAGTCACTGCAAGTCTTCCGAATACTCGCGATATTTGTTCCTTACTATATTGTCGATATATGTCATTGTTAATTAATCACATATGTCTATTGAATCACAAAAGTATTCCAATACTTATCACAAAAAAACTTTTACATATGCATGTGTTACATAAAATTTGGAAATTACATTAACACTGTGCAATGAAACACAAGTGTTGCAATCATATTGATAAAATTTGAATTCCAGAATGTATACAGAAGGTATTTATTATAAACGTACACATTATGAACACTTAACATAAAACATATAATAGAGATGATATTAAGATATGATGGATTATGGCTGTTCAAATTGCGTTAAATGTTTAATATTTCACATTTTGTTAAATTTAAATATTTTCAGATTTTATTTAAGCTCGATCGATATGATATTAATATTGAAACAACTAAATATAACGTCAATATAACGAATTTCAATTTCTCTTTTTTAAAAAAATTCAAACTATTCTAGTCGAAATTAATATTGATTTCCGTTTAAACAGAAACATAATTCTACAAATCTATTTATATTAATTGATCATAATTTTAATTGTACTGATTTGTATGAATATTTTGATACGTATTAAAGGCCATTCTAAACGCTGTTCTAGTATTAAATTTTAATTTCAAAACGCTTCGTTGATACTTTAAATCATTATCGTTTGAATGATATAAACTGATATAATGATTCATATGTAATATGATTGATTTATATAAAAATGTATAGGTAGTATAATTTATAGTTTGACACGTGTTGAAGGCCGAAAATCACTATGATTAACCCTTAGAGCGCTGTGGGCGCATATATGCGTCCGGCGAAAGCAATCTGTGTGGACGATGGACGCATATATGCGTTTCTCAATTTTTTCGGTCTTCCATGTAATAGTATTACATGTAACTTTATGTGAGACAAATATATGTGCGTTTCTTAGCAACGGCAGTAAAGAAAGACAAATAATGAAACAAACAATAGACGCGAGGTCGGGTCTATTCTTTAATATATCTGTTATCTTCTGAGTATCATTAGTAACACATTAACAAACGAGCAGACCACGCTACGCGAACCACACACGACATCGAGTAGTGACAATATAATTTTGTTAATATACAATTATAGTGTACAGTACACAATTTTATTACCATCTGTTTGTGATACCCTAAAAATGTCGCGTAATACTGAAGAATACATCACAAGAGACGACAGTGATATAGAAGAGGATTATGAATCAAACGATTCATCGGACTGTGAAGAAGATATGGAAAATATCAAGTACCTCTTCAGAAGAGGAAAGTTCAAATATTGTTCAAAATATGGAGAATGGCAATCAGACTGGAGAATTATTGTGGTCAAGAGAGAATTTGACGCCAAAACGACATTTCTTTTCCGAACAAAATTCAGGTGTAAAAGCTCATCTAAATTCGTAGTCAACACCGTTAGATGCTTTTGAAATTTTCTTCCCGGAGGAATTAGTCTGTGAAATCACCGAGCAGACGAATAATTATGCCAAATATGTACGAGAACATACATATAAAAGAACTTCCCCGTTTGAACAGTTGGAGGGATGCTTCGATATGTGAAATGTACAGGTTTTTATGCGTTTCAATGTTGATGCCTCGGATGAAGAAACTCTCTTTGAGGGATGAAATGTTGAAAACCAATATTTTCCGCAAAATAATGGCACGAGATCAGTACATGCTATTATTAGAAATGTTGCACTTCAATGACAATAATATAAGCAAACGACGATCCATCGATAAAAATACGATTAGTAGTAGATAATCTGAGGATATCGTTTTCACAATCGTTTTTCTCCATACGAAAATCTGTGCGTTGACGAAAGTCTTCTACTGTACAAAGGTAGATGGTATTTCAAACAGTTTATACCTTCGAAGAGGAGTAGATTCGGCATCAAAACATTTCTTCTGTGTGACTGTAAAACTAATTACATATTGGATTTCATAATTTATCTGGGAAAAGAAAACGGATATTAATAAAAATAACGCAGCTCTCGGGATTTCTGGAAATGTTGCAATGACGCTTGTGCAACCATATCTAGGAAAGGGCCACACATTAATTACTGACAATTGGTACACGAGCCCACGCTTGTATACTTTACTGCACCAGCACAAAACCAATTTGCGTTTGCAAAAACTGTTCGCAAAAACAGAGTTCAAATGCCTCGTATGGAAGAAAACCTCGAGAAAGGGGAAATTTGCTACCGCTCAACAAGCAATTTATTATTGGCAATGAAATGACGTGACAAGAAGGACGTTTGGATGCTGTCTTCTGTACACTCAGCTGTGTTGATGAAAACAGAGAAGAGAGACTACCGTACAGGATTATTCAAGCAGAAACCATCCTGCGTTCAGGATTATAATTCTAACATGGGTGCCATCGACCCAGTGGACATGATTTTAAGCACTCTTAATTCCGTAAGAAAAACTTTAAAATGGTATAAAAAGTTTTTCTTCCATTTATTAGATTTAGCAATTTACTACATCAAAACCTAAGTTTCACGAATTTCATTTAGCTCTCATAAAAGATATTTTACGAAAGTATCCACAAGACAGAACCCCAGCAGGAGGAGGAAAAAGGAAATCCGAAGATTCACCGTTTCGGTTAACCGGGAAGCATTTTTTGTAAATCAGCAAGAAGAAAATGCGTTGTTTGTGCGAAACATAAAATAAGACGAGACACGCGATATCAATGCAGAAAATGCGATGTCGGTTTATGTATTGATGATTGTTTCGAAATTTATCATACACAAATAAAATATTAATTTTTGTTAAATTTATTGCGTTTAGTTTTTGCTTCTTATTTTTATGTTAAGTTATATTGTAAATTTTACTGATTCTAATAGATAATTGATGCTTGAAAATAACGTTCTTTTATAGGCGAAAAGGATTCCGTCCACAGCGATCGTCGGTGCCAAGCGCGCGCAATCTCTCTGGAGCGCATCGGCAGAACGTCGTCCGCGCGCAAAGGGTTAATTAAAATAAGCACTACTATAAATGTTCAAATACATTCGCGAACGATAATTACGTGTTAGGAAATTTTCCTTTCGACCAAGAATCTGATTTGTCGAAACAACGCTGGCATCAAATTGAAGATGAAGTTTGTTCGCGAAGACTCTGGAAACGTCACCGACTCTCTACATAATTTAGACGTTCGCCGATCGAAATTGCCCCTTTGGATCTTCAAGTTTCGAAGAACGAAGGCAGCAATGCATCTAAAACGGATGATCCAAAAAGTTGGGGTGCAATCAAATTCAATAGCCTCGGCTGGCAACGTTTGCTACTCCCACGCAAGAGTTAGCATTCATTGTGAATCGAATTTCCGGGACTAAAAATAGTTATAGCTTCCGAGCACGGAACCGACACCTTCAGGCAATTCGGTTCATCGACGTTAGTCGGGAGATTGAACAATAAATTCATAAGATTTGATCGAAATTGGAAATGTCAAACTAGAGATTTTTAACGCTTTCAAATTGGATCAAGCTTGTTACGTTGCGCAAGTTATGAAAAATCTATTACATAGAATTTATATGTATTATTTTATATTTATGTAGAATTTTTGTCAATTTTTGTCAAAATTTGTTGTATCTACGAAGTAATGAGTGAGATATATGTGTATAAAGTGTCCACGAAGTAACGAGACTGCGGGTTTTTACGCATCTTTAAATTTTTACGAACACAATTAAAGAAGGAATTAAATAAAAATTTCTTTCATCTATTGAATATTGTAATAAATATTATTTGCATATTTTAGCTACTTTTTTTCACATCGCACGCATCGTGCGTATTTCTGCAGTTTTCATGCAAATTTCTCATGAATGAGAAAATCCACAAACAGATTTTGGTTCTCTGAAATTCGCAACATCGTATCGTAACTTTCAGTATTAATTTCAACTCAATTTAACTAATGGGAGCAATTTCACAGCGTTTTTGCAGCGTTTTTAGGTACACCATATATGTTGAAGTAATTTAAAATTCCTCTGTTTCTTTCTTTTTTTACCTTCTAAAATTTATACGTCTTGTCTATATAGGGTGGAATTATATAATTTTTACAAAATAATTAGTTAAAGCACAACAAAAGCACATTTTTCATTTTATCGCATCACCCAGTTATTTCTGTTGCTTCGAAATATTTCGTCTTGTTATATCGTTCTAAAATAGGAATAGAGACGCCGATCAATAGGAACTATCGTGACGATTGACGTGGCGTTTTAATCAAAGTTATATTTGGACCGTGAATTTTTATATATCTGTAGAAAATCTAAAAGCGTAAAAATACACAAGATACATGCAAAAATACATAAAATGGTGTTATAATATCTGACAAATGAAATATAAATTTCCATTCGCGTACTCTCTGTTTCATCTATTAAGAAGCTAGCTATATTTCTATTATAAATGTCTCAATTTCACGAAACTGTAGCCAGAAATTCGAAGAAATGCAAGGAATTTCAGTTTCAACATTCTATGAAGATTTCCACGAGACAGCCAAACATTTAGTAAATTTAAATATTTACGTTTCGATATGAATAAATTTATAATACAAGGTTATATTTTAGTAACGTTTCAATGTTTATTTGTCTTGAAGATTGACCATTGTAGAACTTTGCGAAATTATTGAAATTAAAATCTTTTTATCGACTGTTGATAACTTTCTGACTCGCTTTTCATGTTTATATTTCCCAGATTTTTCGAACATTAATTCTTCTTTTATACATATTGATTAACTCTTCGAACATTAATTCTTCTTTTATACATATTGATTAACTCTTCTTTTAATACATAATACGTAATTTTTCGAAACTCCTTCCACGAGTAATTTTTATTATATCACGTTAGATCGAAGTTGCAAGTTTTGCAAAAATATCAAATCCGATATTTATTCGTTCGTCTTTATCTGTAATTTAACGTTTTCGTAATAAAACATCGATCATTCTTCAAACTTTTAATCAATGTTTAACAAACGTTGTTTAGTACCGCTTTTCGTTCGATTTTGAATGATTTTACGCGCTTCTGACCATTTTACGTGCAACGCTATCCTGTATTTCACGGAAATGTTTGAACAATTCTAAATTATCGCAAATATTGAACAACTCGAATGAATATTTCTAATTCAATTGCGACATAAACCAGTTAATGGGACAATTAATATCAATTAGTGTAAATAAGAAAGGAATAATTGAACGTGACTGAAGTTAAATGATTTGAAACATGTCCGTTTGTTCCAATTAATATTACGAATATTAGAAGAACTGAAACGTCAATTTTCAGTCACATTGAAAAATTACAAATTCTACGAATTGTCAGCTATTTGTTGGAAATAAATACGGAATTTGAACGATACAGGCGTAACTTTCTGCTTTAGATGAAATTTCGCAAAGTATTTGAGTTAGTCAATTAGCGGTGACGTAACATTTCGAGACGTTAATTAGTCTTGCCATAATTCACGACGGGATCTATATATCTCAATAAGACGGCGCACGTCTCAGGAACAACGCGTAAATTGTTCAACATTTGGAGGATGCATGAAAGCAGCTTGTTTAAAAAGAAAATGGAGGCACTGGCCACGAAAGCTGCGACGAATTCCTAGGCACTTACCCGAGACGGGAGAGATCAAAAGGAGAACTTTGTCCACACAATATTATTTCAATAGATCAATTTATAATTTTTATCAGAAATTTCATACCTTAGTTATGTCTTTATTTAATATAACTTTAAGTCATTATTACTTTTTAAATAATGATTATTAAAATGAAGTTAAAATGTTATCTTTTGTTCAAACAATGGAGTATAAAAATTTTTATTTTTGCATTGATAATAGAGTTTATGGATCAGTTTTTTTTACGTGTCAACAGGATTTCATGGTATTCGTGTTTTAAACTGGAACATTGTTTATTGATTATTTCATTAATTCGAATAAATAAATTCTATTCTTCTCTTAGTCATGTGCATTTGAAATGATTTTTTTTCTTTTTTACCTTAATAATGTGTCTTATGGAAATTTTACGACTTAACACGTTAAGTACTGTGTAATCTTTCAAAATTTAGTACAAGAATAGTAGCTGAATATTGTTCTTTTTTTTTTTATATTTATCATATAAACAGTATAAAGTGTAATAATGCAATAGTAATTTTAATGGGTTTTATGCAAAGACGTGGCTTTCCTTTGCACCCATCGCAGAATGTTCGAACTTTCTTAGTCACGTTTCTACCAATATTTCATCCCAGCAATGTTGTATTTTCTTCGTAACAAAATTTTCTGACTTGGGACGTTGGATGTAATCGTACTGTGCTCTTGCGTTTTGCTTACCGCGGAACTGTATCGAACAAAATATGCACAGCACTTAATGTGTTAATTGTCGATAGTTTCAGTGTTAAAAACTTTATTACGGCGACGGCCGGCATTGTATGCCTTTCTGATCCCTTAAACACGCGTGTTAATCATAAATATCGATGTATAAATTCATTTTAACTTACGTGGTATTCAAGGTACTTCGAAGCGACCTTAAAGATATCGAGGGATATCAAGTATCACAAACACCATATCAGAGCACTTGAGAGGCTGCAAACATGAAATATTGAACACTATTGTAAGTTAAAGTAGATTGATGCATTGCATGATATATAACAGATTTTACAATCATACGCTTATGAATCAAGTACGCCTGCATTTATGCTGTTTGTAGCTAATGACAGAGTTAATTTTATTTATTTAGTTAACAATAGAGCTAATTTTATTTATTTACTTTGTAAGTACAGTTTAATGTACAATTTAGTTTCAGATTTAATTAATACACGCGAATGTTCAATTCATGGAACTGTGTGTCTCCGATACAGTTGGTACAGTCATTCGAGTCGAAGGACCAACGTTCAGTTCCTCGTGAGCTAGATTAATCGCACTGTCTATTCATTGTCTAACCACCACTCATTGATTGTGAGAATGAATAACTCAATCTTGACTCGTTGATGAAAGATTTATTCCTGAAGAAGCCTGATTGTTTAACTAAGCAAACTAAACTAAAGACGGCTGATTTTTCTTTTTTTTTGCAGTGTATTCTACTCATAGGTAAAACTTTTCCAAGAAACCACAGGTTACAACCTGATAGTTCTCTTGAAAAATGGCAAAAAAGTTTCTTAATCATTTAACAGTGCGGACGCGTGCATTCTAACAGCGACTTTATGGTTATGGACGCGTGGATGTAATGTCAACAGTTAGTTTTATTATTTGATTATTTGGACTGATACTACGTCAGCATACGATAAATCACATATATATGACAAATTAAATATCAGTGAAACTCAATCTAGAATTATTAAGTCGCTGTTAGCTTTTTTATTAAAAAAAAATTATTCATTTCCTACATCAATGGATGGTCCTGTAGCATCTTAAGTGTCTTTAACCTGCATTGGCAACTGATTGCGGACCATAACGAGTGACCAAACCGTATGTAATAATTCGTTTTCTTTTTGAACTCGTCGGTATGATATCACTGGATAGAAATTATTGAGAAGTAATAAATTTATTATTTGTTTTGCCTGGGTTATACTTAAACATAGTTAAAACTGAGAAAATATTGCAATTTTGGGACAAAAAATTCTCGACGTGCGTGGCATGTCATTCCAGCGCAAGAGGTTAATATAAGTTAAAAGGTCAAGTCTTGAAAAGGGGGACATGTTGAGATCAGCCAAGAAGTATGAGCAAGATTCTCCGGAATTTTTTGTTACCATTTCACGAGACTGACTCCCGTATGCATGATACTTTTGATTTGTGACATGGCAATCGCTACTGCGCAGTCGAAGCTAACTGAGACTTACGGGAGACACTATCCGCACATCTCGATCTCTTGTCCGATAAATTAACTCTGAAGCACGTCCATGTCATAAATAATATATACCGTTGACCTTAACAGTGTGGATATGAACATATATGAGCACTGTATTAATCGAGATGATTAATCGTCAGGATGGTCAAATTGTAGAAGCATGTCTTGCCCTTAAGCTCCCTGTACACGCGGGACCTGAGACATGTTGCGGCGCATATATCAACTCTCACTGCAATATGTCTAGTCGAGAAATCACGAAATCGGCATCGGAAGCAACTTCCATCGATGCTAGAATTTGTTTCTCTGAATTAACCCTTTTCTTTTTCTATCTTTTGATCTTTTACTTTTTATTTTTCCCAAAACAGTCCGAGTCGTATGTTTAGTGTCGCACGACGAGCTGACAAAAATTCACAAAATTATGAAACTTCGTGTAGAATAACACAAATCTATCTGTTGTTTCTAACCTATTGCTCGTTCTAAGAACATTTTAGAATAAAATGAACGACGTCTCTATTTTGAAAGTAGAGGCTTCAAGCTACGAAATGAGTAGCTGAGCCCAGGTTTATCGTTGCACGATATCTTTTTTTCTACAAAATTGTAACATCTAGTGAATTGAACATCTAACGTCCAAATATTAATACGAGTCTCTATAATTCACGAATGCACGATACACGGACTTCTTTTAGTATACACGTGTCCTTTTAGTTCAAAACCGTGGACTCTACTATTATAGTTTCCAATTTAGGCCTTGTTCAGAAAGAACAGTACGACTCGCGAGGAACGCGATACTTATCAAATTTCCACCGATCACAAATTTTACGAAGCGGTAGTGCAACGTTTGGAAACAATCAAATTGTCGGACAGCTATCGTAGCAGATGAATACTACATGTCAAAATTGGAACCTGTTAACGAGTTTCCCATTCGGAGTACACAGTAGCATGGATCGTGGCTTTAGGTATTCCGATATTTCTGATTGTAATTCAAGCCAAGTTTGATCCCTCGCCTGTTATAATTAATTATAGAGATTTCGACAGACCAAACATTCCTCAAGATTGCGAATTGAAGTTCTACCATCTAGTTGGGGATATTCCGTAACTATCACGACATGATTACAATCGTAAGTGCGATGAATTTCAAATTCTACGAATTAACGAACTTCGTTCATCAATGTTTATAGAGAACATTTTGCAAGTGCAGAAATTGGAAAATTTCGTTTCTTTGTTGAGAAATATTTTATATATCAATGAGAATATGCAATTGAAAAGAATTTTCTTTTTATAAATAGTGCCAAACTATGACATCACCGGTTAAAAAAATGATTTAAGCATCTGCAGCATTTTTCTTCCCCCTGAAAAATTTAATGTTTGGCGCTTGCAATTCTCCTTAATTGTGTTTCCAATAATTGAGATAATTAAGGAACTACAACTGTACCGCGAACGATGAAAAATGAAAAGTCAATATTTTAAAACTATTGTAATTTCGTAAAAAAAAATCATGATCTCATTTTGAAGGCGTGAAGCCTTCATTTCAATCGAAATCTAAAGTTGTTCGTTTTTTTCTGAAAAATGATTTTATATCACAATAGGTGAGAAAATGAGAATACTTTTATTTTCGAAAATTCAAATATCTCTAGAAACGTTGAAAAACATTTTTTTAGGACTAGATCCGTCACAGTTTTGAAAATTGAAGTATCCCTTTTACAACGAGCCCTTGAAGCTTGTTGCGCGATTTCTTTTTTTTTTTTTTTTTACTATTTTATTGAACGTTGAATGTTAGAATTAAATGACGAAATATTAGAATTTTTTGAACTTTTCGCTTTAGTATTCGAAATTCAATAAAATGGCGAAAGAAAATCGTAAATTTATCTTTACAATCTAACAATGAAACAAATTGTTCTCGTTTTCAGAAAATTTTTAAAAACATCTCTGAAAAGAATGAATTCACAGCTTTAGAAATAGAGATTACATAATTTTTTTTCTCCTTTTACGAAGTTGTAATATTACTTTAAACAGTAAATGTTGGTAATTTATTTTAAATTACGCGTACAACTTTGAAAATAAAATGTTTTATTTGCCATAAGTTCCCACAAGATTTAAAATAGTATTTATAGTATGAATAGTATAGAATGCTGAATTAATATATTTTACTTATTTCAGTTTAACTGGATAATAATAATAATACATTCGATATTTCTTAATATTTCTTAATGTATAATATATTAAGAGTATATTAAGATTGTATGAATAAAGTAAGAAAGGCTATATTCTATCGTCAACACAGCGTTCGATTAGAATCTGATTCATATCACTGTGATACAGACGTTTATTTGTTAACTATTGCAATAAAGATCTATTTGTTTGACATTTAAATTGAAATAAAATGTATAATGCTTGGAGTAAAAAGAAAAATACATACACAGAACAATCATTGTTCTAGTAGAACTCGAATGCTAAAATATATGTTTAACAATGTTCAATTCAGGATTGTTTTTATAATTCCGTTTCCAGTAACAAACATTTCTCCAATTCTTTTTTATTTCTTTTTTCTTGCTTAGTTACACTTCAAGATTGTCACTGTTTAATCGATTAACATTTAATGATACTTAATTATCATTATTTACCTTGAAATTATTAATTGAATGAGACACAATTAAAAGAATAACGAAATCGAAAGTGATATTTGATTTTATCAAATTATTAAAATAACAACGTTTTATGTCCTACTTAAAACATTATTTTATTCAATATATTATGCTATTTATCGTACTCCTGCTCAAAATATGTGTCTTGGGACACATTTTAGTTTTAATTTAATTTTAGTGTTTATTATTGATAATAAACTTTTTCAATTTCACGATTATTTTACAACGCGATTCTTAATATAATATATCATTACTTCATAGAACCTTCTTATAAAGTATTATTTAATTGTTCCAGTTCTGAAATAAACGTAACACTTGTCTTAGATCTTCTTTTCTTGTAAGAATTTGTTCTAATATTTCTACCAACATTTGACATATTTCTTTGCCCAGTTTCCTAGTTTCAAGTGTCGATAATTTCTCATCGTTATTTGCGCTTCTCGATGTATGTACATGTAGTTTATCTCTCCGAGCGCAAATTCGAAATCTCCCCAAAATTCATTTGGCCCCTAGCATGTGTGCAAATGATATTCGATTAAATTTCAGTTCAATAAATTGCGCCTGAAAATATAACATAACGGGCTACGATTTTCCCCAATTACCGAAATCACAATGGTCAAAAGTTCGCGTGCGCAACAGCGACGCTGCCCGGTGGTATCCGCGCGCAAAATTTACGGTCTGATTATTCAAAATGGTGCCCGCCGACGATTAATTGCCGTTCACGGTGTCGTTGTTTAAACACCGCCGCTTAAATAATGACGCCGGATGCCCGGCTGTGGAATTAATCCCACGGCAAACGCGTTCCCAACGAAATGTCTTAACTATATTGTCAATAATCCCGGGCGTCTTGACTAACCCGCTCTCATTTTCGTATTTCAATTAACGTCCCTCTGAAGATCCCTCCGGAAACGTTTCGCTCAAGCGCAGCTGCAATTTGTATCTTTCGCCGGATCACCTGGCTCGTTACTTCGCATTCAACACTCCGACGGGCAGAAATTGCGCAAGACAAAATTTTTTGTTAACATTCGTTCCAGAATCGTTGCGTCGAATAATATTACAATGTTGGCCCTATTTCTATTACAAATTTGCGTCATACAACGAAACGTAGTGCTTTTTCTTCTTATGTTAACACTGGTTAAATCAAAGTGATATATTAGGTTGTCCCCTAAGTTTCTTCCGCGCCACGCTATGAGTGACTCTAAGTGGCTGTTTTTATATAAAAATGCAGGCTTATCTCTTAGCCGTTTATGGCATCGGTTTCAGTCGTCCCAGAGCTCTTTCAAAGTACGTTTCGTTGGTGACAAAGTCTCTTTTAAAATTTTTTCTGCACCGTTCAATATGGAGAGCCAAAAGATGCATTTGCGGCATGTTATGCTTCATTGCTTTAAAAAAGGCAATAGTGCAAAGGACACTGCAGACGAGATTTTCACCGTTTACGGGAGTGGTACTACCACTATTAGGACCGTCGGCAATTGGTTTAAGAAATTTAGAGCTGGCAATTTCGAGTTGAAAGATGAAGACCGCAGCGGCCGCCCAGCAACGACTGATACGGACATTATCAAGACTGTGCTCACTGAAAACCCACGATATAGTGTGCGTGAGATGGTGGATGCCACTAATATTCCCGAGACAACAGTACATAAGCATTTAATCAAGATAGGATATGCGAATCGATATGAAGTTTGGGTTCCACACCTATTGACGGAGACCGGCCTTATGAAGCGTCTCTACGTACGATTTGCTTCTCCAGCGACATGAAAGGGATCCTTTCTTAAAGAGGCTCGTCACTGGAGACGAGACTTGGATTTCATACCAAAATGTGCATCGAAAACGCACTTGGTCCAAGGAAAATAGACCTTCAACCGTTGCGAAGCCTGGACTTCGTCCGAAGAAGGTTCTTCTGTGCATTTGATGGGACTGGAAAGGTGTAGTGTACTACGAGCTCCTTCCCCAAGATGATACGATCAATGCTGACAAATATTGCAATCAACGGGATCAATTGAAAGCAGCCAGTAGCAAAAAAAACGGCCAGAATTGGCGAATCGACGAGGCGTCGTTTTCCATCACGACAACGCAAGACCGCATGGCCGTAAGGCAAACAGTTTTGATTGGGACGTTCTACCTCATCCTCCATACTCTCCAGACCTTGCTCCATCCGATTACTACTTGTTCTTCTCCTTAAAAAATTCTCTCCGTGGTGAATCTTTCAAATCCATAAGCGAAATAAAAACGCACCTAGATGAATATTTTACAAGTAAACTTAAACAATTTTGGAAAGAGGGCATAATGAGGCTTCCTGAGAGATGGAAGAAGGTTATAGAATGGTTCATATATAACATAATAAATCCATCTTAAACAAAAAATATCGTGTATTCATTTCGCATCAAAAAAAGGGAAGAAACTTAGGAGACAACTTAATAAATGACAATTCGTCACATTTTACAAATCTCGAGATCTCTGAGTAGAATTGTAAAGTACAATTACATCTGTTTAAATTACGCAGATTACGAAGATTGAACTGTCAGTTTCAGTTCGATTCACGAAACGCGAAAGACCTCAATGTTTTTGAATATCTCGAATTGTATGTACCAGGTACAAATATTAGGGCCTAAGTGCAAGTTTTATTTGTGAAAAAAAGGAAAACAAAATTGCATTTGATCACTGAGATATTCTTCGCTATCTCGAGCCATCCGTCAGGCAGCTTACGAAAAGGTCATCGTTTCGACGCGATTCTTCTGCTTCTTCAAATGTTCTAACAATGGAACATATCGAAGTGTGAATCATCGATTTTGACGAAATTTCGCACAAATGTAGTTTTCATAAAAACATTTGACCCGTAATTTTTATTTATCGACAATCGTCGATGCTGAAGGGGTGAAAAGTATCCTCAAAGTTGGGGATGCGGAACATATTTTGTCAAATATTTCGGAAATTATTGGGGATACCGTTTTTGTGTAAACTGACAAAATTAGTATCTTTTTAACGACGAATTTAACGGTGTAAGAAAATCTTCTGTTTGAAATATACTCAAATACAAATTACGGACAAAATAGAATCTTGATTTTTGCTCATTATTTTCAAAATGTACGAGAGAGAAGAAACATTTCACATCGATCGGAATAAACGATAGTGAGAAGGGGCTAGGTTTAAAACTTCTCGACCATAACGTTTCCTTGATCGACGTGGCACGGCACGGCCTAACGTTGTCACGGAACAATTTCACAGGACACGATCCTTCGCCAGTTAAACGGACGTTTCCGACCGATTTCTTGGTTTAATCGCGATCAGCGTCAAGCAACGCTTGTAATTCGTCAGTTTTAATCTTCATAGGGGCACCGCTATGTTTACGATCGCCAACGTCGAGATCGCCATCTTCAAACCGTCTCAACCGGAACTCACACGTGCTTCCAGACACGATATTATCCCCAAGAATAGAACAAATCGATTCGTACCGCTTTTGCAGGGCGATTTTTCCGCTATGAAACTAACGCCGAATGAATTCTTTCCCGTCGCTTCAGACTGCTTGATTTCTTGCTTATGTTTGCCAAATTAATTGTCACTTTTAATGCTACTGAACAAAATAAAGTGACAAGATAGTTAAATTTTAAACAACGATTATACGAACTTTGAAACTTATTTGCACATAAAATACATTGGAAAGAAATTGAATATTCTGAAAGTTCGTTTGGATAGTTGAAGCTATGAAGTCAAATAAATGACGAACAAACCCCGATTAAATCTCTTCTATCCTCGCTGTGGATTTTTCAAACAATGAATAATAATAAAAGACACGTCGCATTATTTCGCAAAGTTGAATTATACAATAGATCTTTTATTCTGTCTCTTCTTACTTCCAGAAGCACTATTGTTAGAGGAGCACGGTAAATATGTACTAACGGAGCACAAACAATTGAATTGACTTCGAGATCTAATCGTGATCGATGGCCAAAGTATTTACGACTTTGTATCTATCCCTGTTTTCGAGTGTCCGTGGGGATAGCTGCGGATGTGCAGTATATACGGATGAGAGCAGTAGATCAGATAGGATGATACGACGAGTAAAATATCGTGTCTTGTACCAAGATTTGATTAAGATCGGGGAAGAAGAAGAAGAAAATAGCGTTGTAGTATTTAAAGCATCTTCTGAGTTGAGCTGAGATAGAGTTGCACAAGTTGTGTAAAACAGACACGGTTTTCTTTTTAAATGAAGAACGAATTCAATCCTTTCGAGAAGTTTTATACATTTCTTTCTGTATGTGGAAATTTTTGGTTAATACTCGTTAGACCGTACAAAAAAGTTTTAATATATCAAAAAATAATTAATAACATTATTGTAAATAAATAGAAGAATAATCTCTTGATTATTGTCGTACTACCCGCATATTATAGATAAGAATCATATGTATATATAATATAACTTCGAGTTTAGAACAATAATAATCATTTTGAATAAATTTTGAAATCAACTAGGTATAGGAAAAGCAGAAAGAAAATCTAATAGTATATGTGTAAATTTTTGAGAAATATATTTTAAAACAT
>KQ435812.1:6643-35617 GCA_001276565.1 Melipona quadrifasciata
GAAATGTCATTCACAAACATGTTGTATAATGGTTTCTCAGACTTTGAACAAATTCGAATTTCGACTATACCTTTGTACATCCTGAAGCACATCTCTTGTGACATCCGATAGATTTCTATTCCACTCATTAGAGTCATCGCGTTGCCTTATACATTCCTCTTGACTCGAATTTGTAATTAAATCGGTCAAGATTGGATTTTCTACTTGTTTCTGTTTAACTTTAAACGTTGTTTTTAACGTGTGACTCGAGTTATTATGATTTGGTTTCGCATCATCTTTGAAATGAGTATTTGTCTCCTTCTCAGGCGATATTTCTTTGTCCACAACGATCCCGCTTCTTTTGAAAAAGTGCGAAGTTTGAGGATCTGCTTCCAATTTACTGATAACAACAGGATCTGATATAATCTTTAGTAATAATTCTTCGTTTTGGAATATTTTCGTGATAAAATTTGAATTATTAACAAGCTTTGTAATCAGAGTGGAATCTTGCGGTAATTTATTACTAACGAAATTATCTTCTTTTGAACACGTTTCCCTGCTCTGCTTCTGACTAGATACAGTTTCCTGTGAACAAATTTGCACATTCGTATGCATTCCCGAACCCATATCTACATTTGTCTTTCTGTAATGCGACGTATGCTCAATATATTGGGAGTTCTGTACAGGGCTACAATCAAACTTATTGCAGCAGGAAGCATTGTCAAATTCAGAAGAATATTTCATGGATTCGTGGTTAGCAGGGGCAAATTCAGAATTCAAATCTAATATATTTTGATCAAATTTTCTTGAACTTATTATTGATTTTTTATCCTTCTCTACATTGTGAGAGGATGGTTTAACTTTGTCAAATCTTTGCTGACTTCGGGAAGGAGAATTTGAATCCATTCTCAACCTCTCTGTGTCAACTTCGTTCTCTTCATGAGTCGAAGAGGAATGATCGTACGTTTCGAAGTTGGAATTCTGAGATGAATCTTTCATCATGTCCAGTGTCTTTGACCCACTTATAGCTTCATTTTCTGGTGGACTAGAAGGACTTGGTACACTTGCAGCTGTCACAGGGCTCAAACTCTCAGTTACGCTCTGCCTGTTCGCATCTAAATCCGTGTATTTCCTATCAGACTCCCAGAAGTATGTGTCAGACGCAGTCGATACAACCGAGTTAACTGACATAGAAGTGTCGTCAAAGTTGCACTCATCCAAGTAACCTTTCTTTATTTTTGATGGTTTGGTATTTTCCAATGTTGGCCTCTTCTTTGCACGATTCTGTTCTATTTTTTGTCTCTTTAATACCTTGTCTTCCTCAGACATGATATATTCCTTCCTCATGCCTATACTGAAGCATTTGTCTAGACGACATTTTTGACAAAAGCGTCTAGTAACTGGAGTTATGTTACAATTTTCAGTAAACGGGCATCGAAAATCCTGCAAAAGTTTCAATAATAGTAAATCTCTCAAAATTCAGTGATATCATGATATAAGCATTAACTGTTTCTTTATTATCTGATCGCTACGTTATCATGGAAATTAAATTTGATATCTATGCCACCTTATTTATGAAATTATCTATAAAAATCTATTGATTAAGATAGCAATCTTGAATTGAATCGACGATTGTGAAAAATGAAATAGATTCGTGCATACGAAATGTATTCCTTTATAATTTGACAGAGCAACTACTACTAACAACTAAAAGAGATTCGTAACGAGAATATCAAAACCTTATTATTAACTGAAAAGCTAAAATATTTGTTTACGAATTTCATACTTTGTGAAAGATTAAAGCACATCTAGTGCTCCACAGAGGGAATTGTTGGCGATCGTATTCTCGACTAATTACGCGCAATTGAAATCGAAGAGAGCCTCTACGTTTCAACTCTCTTTAGAAATAACACGAAGAGACTACAAATTAATCACCTTGTTCTTCAAAGCATTCCGTCGGAAGAAAGCTTTACAACTTTCGCAGGAAACCGCGTTAAAATTGTAACCGAGCGCGCGATCGCCGCACACACCGCATATCTTATTGGTCTCTCTCGCTGGCTGTTCATCTTCCATTGCTCCCCCGGAATGAAATTTCTCGAGTCGACGAGATCAACACCTTGACTTTTTAACGCACAATTTGGTATTCCCGCTCGGAATCGGCACGCTTCCTCAGCGAGTGATTCATGTTATTGTCGTTATCACCGCGTCGTAACTGCGACAAAAGCAATCCTAATCGCGAATCCTCACGATTTTGAACCGTGTGGCATCTTCGACGCAACGCCCCGGACCCGCTAGTGATACCGTTTGAAAAGGTTTAAGTGACAAGATAAATGGACCGCTCAATTGGCATTCAGTTACAAGTAGTTAACGGGGTGGTGCGCATAAGCCTATCGTGTGTTTCACTACTATTGCACATCCTCCCACTACGTCATTGTCTGCGAACGGCGTCACGTCACGAATGTAACTAGGCCCGTCTAGTGTCTAGGGAATTTTTCAAAAAGGCCACGAAAGAAAACGCGCTCGAATTTTTTTATCTACCTCGGCAACGCAGCGTTCAAATTTCTCGATTTGGTTTGTACATTAAGAATATTACGGGGCGTACCGTGAGTTGCTGCGTGAGTAAGCCGTAGCTAACTTTTCGTTTACAGAGATAACGCATCAAATTTTTGTTTTTTTTTATAAGGCACTCCACTCGCACCTCGCGCGTATTATTATAACTGTACAACTTATAGAATATCGAGGAAAATACGTATCGTGTGTATCAATCGTTGATTCATCGTCGAGCATAGATCCTATCGAGGTATGTCAAACACACAAATTGTGCAGTATTGTGCTCCTCTTAATTGTGTTGTTGCAGTTGCTGAGTAATTGGTTCAAAGTTCACGCGCGCACAGATCCACTGTATATATCGCCGAAGCAAGGTCGATCTTAGATGTATAACTCCGACTTATAATACAATACATCGGTTATAATACAATTCATTGTTTTCACGATCGAAAATGGATTCACATATAATGGAAGAATTGGAAAGTGCGATCGTCTGAAATGCAACTGGTGGATTTAGAAAGCGGGAGATAAGAAAGGACTGAATTACGCGAGTATTTACTTAATTGATATGTATTATCGCCATCGATCGTCAAACACGGGATGAGATAAGCATATTGGAGTAAACTGTCGGCTCGTCAATTCACATTCATTAATTTCAATCGCGTTGAATTTCAATTGATAAATAAAAAAGACAGAATGAAAGAACATTTGTTAATATGAAATGTATTTATTATAATATTTACGTAGCGATTAATCAAGTACTCTTTAGATCCAATGAGATGAGAAAATGAGAATATATGTAGATCACACATAAATGATTAATTAATACTAGTGTATGCACGATTGCTCGTTCAGTTTTCGTTTTATGTAGAAACAACATAACCCATAGAATGAAGATTCTATTAAGTACTTAAAAGAACTATTTCTTAAAAATTATCACTTTTATTTTGACAAAATGTAAATGCACAGATTACACTCTACTGGTTGATTTTCATTAATCTACGCTCCGATATAAATATATATCGGGAAGTACATCGAGTTCAAAAACAATCAAATATAAAAACAAGAAACATTTCAGGGCCATTTATATTCATTTAAATATGGCACTTAGCAGCCTAGTAAGTAATTAATATCAATTGGGCGTAATTAAGTGTCATTATCATAGCAAAGTAGAATATTACAAAATATTGGATTTGATCTTAAACTTGTAGTTTCTGATTTTTGTTTTTGACCTATTTAAACTTGCCACTACATATGTCAATTAAGAAAAAGAAAGATGTCGAAACTTTAATGCTTTTTTTTGACTAAAAATTCTTGAAATATATCTATATTTATCAAAGAGATTTATTCCGAGATATTTTGTAAATTGCGGATCATTCTCACATTATTCTCACTCAATAGTAATAGTTATTTACACATTCAGTTTTTGTACTTAAATCGTTTTTTTTTATGCAATCAGTAGCAACGAAGAATAGTTATTTTTTGTTTGAACTAATTAAATTTATTTCTTTAAATTATGATAAATCGAACGAGACGCGGCACGAAACTTTCTCGACAGTACCTCAAGATTTTATTATCAAAGAAAGGTCTTATTTACAAATTCGCAGCATATATAACTGAATTATCTTGTAAAAACCTACAAACGAGTGTACAAGAACGCAAATTATAATATTGATATGTATACAAAATGATTGTTCTTTCCGTTGCAAAATGACAACAAGCATGCATCGATACTCCTCGTATTTCAATTCGCAAATTCAACATCAAAATACTGTTTGCAAATATGTTTGTATTAAAAATATACGCAATTCATATCATGAGAGACATTTTTGTAAACACTAAATATTTCTCCACGTATGTATTACGATTCGTATAAATCACGCACGCGTACATAAGACGATTCATTCGAACCTTATAAAAAATATACAAATTCGATGGGTCGTGAGTATAAAAGGCACTTGTTGAATAAATACATGTAAACCATTTGATTTTGAATTCCTTTTGAAATTCTTACTTAGGCAGTGTTTGTTGCGTTGCACGAGCTGGTGTGTGAGAGATTTCAAAAGTTCATTTGGGCGGAGTGTCTGTTAATTTCGTGCTTCCCATTTCAACGCCACCGCTGTGGAGCACTAGTTCCTCCCTCGTGTAAAACATCACGATTTCCTCGACGTTCGAGAACGATTTTTCATTTACTTTTGCTGATCCTAATGCATACCTATTTGAAAAATATACATTTCATTTTGTTGGATTTCTTATGAATACTTTGGTACGTTTCTACCAAATATTTTACTATTTTATTTTTTCTTGATCTTTGAATCTTTGACTATATAAATGAAACTTTACTCCATGCAAACTTTGTTTCGATATTGTCATCTTACTTTTAATTTAAAGAAGCCATAATAGTCTTTATGGGATAATATCTATATTTCAAGAGATATTTCGTCCCTTAAACATTTCTTATTTGTACTAATTTTTCATCTGTTTCCAATTATTACAGAACAAGTCCAGTACTTAAGAGAGATATACGGACATGGAAACGTTAGTGTGCAAAGTTTCCTTACCTGTTGTCAGGCCTCTTTCTGACTGGAACATTATACACTCTATCCTTGTACCAGAGTACCAGAGCCAAGGGATTATTCACATTTGTTGTAGACGGTCTCAAGAGAAAGTGTCCATCTTGATGGTTACCGTAAGTACTTTCTAAACGTGGCACAGTGATTCACAATCGATATATTATTTAAATACTTGATTAGTTTTGTAAAATTTACACGATAGTCAGTATTCTATTTTCATTTTAAATTTATGACAAGGACTTACGTTCCTTGATAAGAGCTGTTGCTTGTTCTCTGGTGACATTGTGGAACCACGGCTTATCAATGTACGATTGTCTCTCAGGCGGTGGAGGCAATGGTCTAGTGGCCCTTTCCGACGATAAGGAAGTGTTGCTATTAGAATGAGGCAACGTGGCCGATTTTTTCTCGGGAGATCTCTATAAAAACAACAATAAAACACACATTAAAGCACACGTCTCTTTCGTAATTCATTCATTTCGTTCGCTGAAAACAACAATAATAAACACATTAAAGCACACGTCTCTTTCGTAATTCATTCATTTCGTTCGTGAAATATATATTGAAAATGCGTAAAAGTTTGGTTTGAGGCCAATGTTTCACTAACTTGCTAAATTCAGGCGGGCTTGAGTAAGAGCGGCCTGAGTCAAACATTCTGAAAGACTCGCTTGACGACGAATCGCAGTGTTTAAGGACACGTTTCTTTTTGGATCTCCAATGATTGTCGCCATTTTCGCAAAACCTTCACGTTCACTCAGAGGCAAGAGATTACTTACAATTTTTCACACGTTATTTGCCAGAAGTACATTCACTTATATATGTATTATCGCAAAGTTTCATTTTACGAAGGAGCCCTTTGCTCCAAAAATATGGTTTTCGCGAACTAAGGCGCGTCTAATCTTGGATGATAGACTCGAAAATAGAACTGGAGGAACTCACTGTTTTTCCAGTTAGTTTCACTTGCAAATGATTCTGCACGTCGTAAATAGAATCAGAAACAAGTGTCAACTTCAAGGATCACCGGTTTCACGATTTCTATGCCTCCCACGTTAGAACTGATACAATTGCGTTCTAAAGTATTTCTATGTAATATCTAGATACTGTGGAACCAAGTATAAAGTTCTAAGTCTAATCTATAACGTAAAGAATTGCAATTTCCTCTTATAAAGCAATGAACAATTATTCAATAAATTCCTTATTGGTCTACTTATTCAGAAACTATTTAACTAATTTCGAGAACTATTCGAAAAATTTCTCGTAGGATTGAAAGACACTAAAGGGAGAATAACTGCAAACGATCCGAACTCTCTAAAATCACCGCACAGACTGACGTTTAACCCAAAGGTCAGCCGAATAAAATATCTATAAAGCTCGGCGGCCATCCGTTGGTCCCTTAGCATGGGGCACACTCTTCAAAGTTTAAAAATATATATTGGTTACCTCGTACGTATTTCGAGAATGTTTGAAGTTTCGGTGTATTTCCAATTTAGGAGAGAAAAGCTTATTAAGCGTTTCTACCGAAAAATTTAACGACTTGGTCATTCAAGCATAAACCGCGTGCGCAAGTGTGGGCAGGAATGTGCAAGCGACGTGACATGTGAGGAATTCACTTCGTAAGAGATTTGTTGTACCTGGTGGCTCGGGTGGTTGCGAGTAACAACAACGGGATAGTCCCCGTTTGATCCTCACTATCATATCGGAAACCTCATCGGCCAAACGGGCGCCCAAACCTTCTACGAGCTGTTTGCTCAGTCTCAGATAAAAGCAGGAACACATTCCATCCCACTGTTTCTTCTTCTGTTTCCGTTGATAAGATTCGAAGACGTAGTTTTCTTTTTTTTTTTTTTCTTTGTTTAATCAGCTTTTAGGAAATTGTGATCTCTTCGAGGCATTGCTCATCCGTTTAAACAACAACTTTGAAACTCTGCACGTGTTTCTGTTATTACTCATATTACACGATATTGTTTCTCTTAGGATATTTTGTAATTTACATGTGTTGTTACTTGTGTTATTGGTAAACTGTTACCACTAATAATTTGATTTAAAATGTTGGATATATCGATAGAAAATGGCTCGAAATAACGGGAACGATAGTTCATCCATGACTGGCTGCAATTTCAATGTACATCAGGTTGCAGCGGCATTGGCGGCCAGCCATTTGCCGCGCACATGTTTATGAGAAGTTAAGGCACCGAGAGCTTTTTATTCTTTCAATTTAATGCAGCCTGCACTTCTTGCTCCGTGCTTCGTAACACGTTGCATCTTCCACTTTCAACGAGCTCTGTTTAATTTCCTTTGTATTCGCGGTATTCGCATTAACATTTTATCATATCTTCCTCAATATTTGCTACTGTTACTTCGCACGCATAGAGGATTAAAAATAAGAATTAAAAAATTATACAAACCTTTCACCTTTCAGTTTGTCCAGGTCTGTTCGATTTAGAGTTGGAGAGGGGGTAGTCGATGGCTGGGGAGGTTTCGCTGGTAGTGGTGGGGGTGTTTCTATATTCGTCGACTTTTGAGTGGGATTTAAATAGTATCCGTTATCATCTGGCTGGAAAAGCAACTCTCGCTCAACTTTCCATTGAATTAATCATTATAAAATGAAAATAGAATTTATGAACTTACTGTTTCCGTAATCGATTCGTAAATTTTATAGTGTTCTTCCTCCTCCTCGTAACTTGTAACACTTGGTGGTTGATAAACACTTTCCGCAGAACTTTGATGACCACTGCTCAATGACTGCTTGCTGTCTACCTTCAACATGTTCTTCCTTTGATTTTGTTCAATTATTTGTTCATCAAACGTTTCGTACTCGTCCTCGCTTTCTTCTGTTCTCGTAGGCAAATTCGCGACCAGATCGAGGTTTCTAAGCGTTACCGGGGGCTTTGGTTGATCTTTGCTCGATCTTTCAATGATCGTTTGGTCTTTGTTCTTTTTCGGCTGTGGCGGAGGCGGCACCGACATTCTTTACGAAATCATTAATTAAAATTAATTCATTACAAATTACTTGTTAAATTATTCAATACATAGAGATGTAAGAGAGATATAATTATTATTAACATTTCATTAATTAAAAAAGAATTAATCAAAAATTATTTTACAATTTCATAATTAGAATTTTTTTCTTTTCTTGCTGATACTATTTACTAACTTTGACTAGGGTTGTTAGTTGCCTTGGCCTTCGACACATTATGAAGAAACGATTTCCGCGGTTGAGTAACATTCAGGACCGAGACCTCTACGTTTCTCCCTTTCAACGCTTCGGACTTCGTTGCTATTACTGGCTTTTTTTTATTTCTAAATTTCAGTTGCTCTTTGAGTTGCTCGGCCAAAGATTTTTCCGTTTGACTATGCAGTCTGGACATATTCTTCACCGGTATAGTGCTCGACTCTTGATAATTCGCATACGTGCTTTCGTCATTCTGCACGGGACCGCAATTGGCGTAAGTTCCTTCTTCCTCTTGTCTAGAAATTTCCTCTGCTCGTATATCTTCTTGTTTAAAGTCTGCGTTATTTTCTAAAGCTTTATGATTACTTTTGGGCTCATAATTTGGTTGGGATATTCTTTGAATTTCCGGAAAGACATTTTCCTCGTTTGCTTCATCCTCGAAGTCAGTCCCCCAGGAGCCAGTGTCGCTCAAGTGGTCCTCGTTCGATTGATTCTCAAGGATCTTTTCCTCTACGAATTTTTCAGGTGACTTCTTCACTTCCTCCACAAATGTCCACAAACTCCTGCAAAAGAATTCATACACGTTTTCTATACATGTTATTATTGATACATTGTTCAGAATAATTAAAGAATCATATAAATGAAACCTTTAACAGACGCGTTTATGAATTTTACAAATTTTGCTCCAACTTAAAGATACGTTGTTTTGTGTCATATCATAGTAAAAATTGTCTTTAAGATAGCTATTATAAAAAATTTGATCTGTAAGCAGTATATAAATAATACGTTATATTTAAATTTAAAAATGACGACTAAAATAGTTACAAAGATCTGTTTGATCAGAGACTCTTTTGCACACTACTCCATAACATAAGATATATAGTTTTTTAGAAATCCCTGCTTCATGCCGTCGGATTCGCTGGAAACATTTATCTCCTAATTATTAAGAACAGCATGATAATATCACCACATGAACAGTCGCGTTGTTGTCAAGTGGAATTTCCTTAATAAACGAAGATAAATTTCGTGGTGTCAGTGGCGATATTGAATGGGGGCGTCCCACACGATAGAATTACGCACTTATGGCACCAGCTTGTATAACCGGAGCCATACTGTCTTGTTAGCATGGCCTTCAGAAATGCCAGCCGCAGCATATTTCGATTTTGCCCGCCGAGCCATTGAACCCTCCTTCTTGGCATGCATACTGCGTCTCGCGACGCTTTCTATAGCATCATCAGCTCGCCAAATTTTTCACCGGCTCGATTCACCGCAATGCTTGTTAGAATCGCTCGCTCGAATAGTTGTTGTAACATCAATAGAATGCAAACAATTCAATCTCTGTATATATGTGCTTGTACAGTTCCTGACGATGATACAACTCTTCTGTTCGCGCGAGGTTCAACAATAGAATGTAAGTGGAACGCACGTTTTAGCACCTGCATCACATTGTTTAGATTTGAAGTTTCACATCTCCTTTTCCCTCTAATTAACGATAATTTCTTTATCGCGTTAGGGACCAACTTGGCTACAAAAGGAATGAAATTGATTCAACGCCGTTAAATGTTAATTTTATGAAAGAAGAAATATTTGGAATATTACTATAAACTGATAAATTGTTGCTTTCCTCAATGGTTATACGCGACATTGGATTAGAATTATATGAATTTTTGTATATATCGACTGATAACATCTCTTCATGTCGATAAAATTTCCTCTCTATCTCGAAACATCCAGAAGAATTGAAGTTTTATTATCTTTTTTTCTTTACTGTCTTTGTTTTTTCTTTTTATTCAATTTAAAATATTCAATCATTGTTTCGTAACAATCTGTATAACATGTTTTTGCTTAAAAGACAAACAATGCAAACATGCCTCAACATGACTTGAAAAATAAAAGAGATGCTAAGGAGGTTTAATTTTAATTAAACAAGAAGATTTTTATCTTCAATATATCAATGCTTTTAATAACAAAATTAGACTTGAATATATAATAATTTGTGACAGACAAAATAGCTAAATAGATAAATTGATTTGATCACTGTCTGCATTATTAATGAATAATAAAATTAATATTTTTAAATAATAAGTACAACCACTTTATAAGTATTGAAAAATATAAAGTTCAAAGTTGTTTTTTTTACTTTCGATTTAGATTTCAAGCAGCGAGTAAGCTAAGCTGAAGAGTGCTTTTAATTTCACAGATTTAACGAAGCGATAAAGCCATTCGTTCGGAAGATGCTCAAATTATTCAAAGCAGAGGTGCTCCGAGAAATCATGGATCACGCCTGGATGCGTATGGGTAATTGTTCAGCCCATTACGATTCGAAGGCGTGTCTCGCAAAGATGCTCCATAGAGAAGAACCGTTAGACCGTGACAGAGGGTTTCGAGATTTTACTTGGTCACGGGAACGAGTCCACGCTGCTCCATCACGTTCAACGGTGAAATGAGACATATCTGATATTCCACTCTCTTACCATATCAATGGACGCGTGAGGTCACTCTTCCACAATGCCAGCTTCCCTTCCGTCAAGTGCTGGAATAATTACAATTAATTAAGAAGAGCATAAGAGAGCACGCGCCAGTTTGAAACGAAATAACGACACGAATTGTGAATGAAACTGCTCGCTGCATTGTCCCTGTATTTTATTCAACTAGTTAGAAAGTTACTTTTCTCTTTGCATTGTTCAAAATGTAAACTTTCTTTAATTGTTTTTTAATTAATTGGCAAAATGTGAAAGGTCTGCACGAAAGTATTTGAATAGAAAACTTTTATATATACATTCTCTGTATTATATAAAGGCAATTTCAAAATGTATATACATAGTGGCATATTATAAAAATTAGCACGCAGCAAGCGAGTTATATACGATTCCAGTGAATACTGATATTTATTAATATAACGAATAATTAGCTGTTTAAATATTTTTGTGATTACTTGTAATTTCGCTATACATACATTTCACCAAGTGTTCAAATACTTTCATGAACTTTTATTATAAATGACATTTTTTTATTTAACAATTATTTCAATGGAAAAAATCTTAGTGATTTCTTTTTCATTTGCATTTTCAAGAACGGTAATAATTTTAATTGACCAGTGAATTAAGTTTATGATCGATGGAAATATTATCCTCATAAAAATTTCGTTAATGTCTCGATATACGTATAAAAGAAAAAAAGAAACCGTGTATCGGGAAATTTATGCACTCACCAGTAGTTCGTCACCATCAACCTGTCGTTTTGTGATGGCTTTGCAGCATTCCTCCAGACCATTCTGTAAAAGCGAGAATAATTCGTCTCATCAAATAACACGTGCATCACTGATAACGCACGAATATGTATCTCGTGCAAATAATTACGTTATCGTAACAACAAGCGGGCCAGTTAAACGTATAACAATTGTTTCCACTTCGTTGCACTCTTGTTTAATTTGATCAGAATTGATTAGAGATATCTCAGAATTTTACAAAGATTGCTCTTATATGTATATAACAGTATAATAGTATAAATTCTTCGATCGTATTAATTCTTTTGTTACAAACGTCTTCTGTTGGCTTTTCTACTGAAATAGAAGCAGTGAGTTGTGTAATTTAAGAATATCTCGTATAAAGTTGAACGAAATATAACAAATACATTATATTTCAAATACGTAAAATATAGTATTAATTTACAATGCTTTTCTTGTAAATCATAGCTTCGTGAAAAAGTCAGAAAAAGATAAATATGATAAACTGAATGAATCTTTTTAAATTTTTCATTCTGTATTTCTAAACTGATATACACAGTCGTTTTTCTTGTATTTTTTTGTTTTTTTCTAGGTTAAAACGAGTTTAATCACGTACAACTAATGAAATAATACAATATAATAAATAACAGAACAATACAGATCCTTAACAAATTTTCTTCTCATTGAAAATTACATTGTTACCTTGTTTTATGATTAGATCGCTATGTTTGACATTTTGATTAGCAGGACGTGTAACTTTTGTTTAAAATTGAAACGTTTGCCTTTGAATGGCATACTTTCGGTATACCTTCATTACTCCAGTATGTTCACACAGGAGTTTCAGTGATTTTTTTTCTTTTTTTTCTTTTTGTATTCCAGTCTCACGATTCTATGACAGAAAAAAGAAAGTTTGGAACGTGAACCTCGTGCATTAATTCCGTACTAGTTGAAAGTACACGCGCGAGCCGCTGTTTGCACACATGTGTGAACTTCAATATTCTCGATGTGTCATACACTAACTCGCTTAGGTGTCATACGTAACTCATACCTATTGATCGGTGCTTTTCTATCGATTCGCAGAAATAATTCAACATGTACATTAACGCTTTACTTTTACTGTTTGTTGTGTTGCAAAATCTAGTGACAAATTGTACACACAAGATTTCATGGAATCATTTATCGTTGACACTCGAACAAAAATCATCTTCAACGTGAAATATATTTGTTATAACATATTAAAAACGAAAATTCTTCGAAACGTTTTCATGATTATATTAAAGCACATATTGCACGAAGTCAGATCTGAGATCACGGTGGAGAATTCGTGTCATAGATTCGCCACTGACAATTTCAGAAATTACTTTTGACTAAATCCGAGTTTACTTACCTTTCGGAGCAGGCACAATACATCGTTGGTGCTCCAGTTGGATATATCCTCGAGGGCGTCGCTCCGCGACAACTTTTTGAACATTGCACCGCGTGTTCACGCGATCGTGATGGCAATAAAAAAAAAAAGATGTCGCACGTGTTCACCGCCCGGTCGCATCTGCATCTGGTTTTTGTGGGCGAGGTGTCTTGACAGCCCTCGCTGCTTCGTATTTTCCTCCCTTTCCGCCCCACCCCGTTCTACTGACGTCCATTGACGACTACCTCGTGACGAACTGGCTATCACCGACTCCGATTGGTCACTTTCTTATGGTGCACCTGTTCTCTCCGGCACGCTCTGATATCAGTAATTCTCAATTCTCGAAGCAGACTCTTGTTTCTCCAACTGATCATCGTTATCCCTATCTTTCTTGAAAATTCTTGAAAATTGTGGGAAGAATCATTAATGTTATATATTAAAACGTAGAAGAGAAATACTTCGGATTTTCTAGATATATATACATATATCTCCATAATTGGTCAAACCAAGCACTGTTGCTTTCATAACTAAACAAAACTCAGACTTCAATTTCGCACATTCAAGCTATATTAGGACTTGTAGTTGTTTTGACAGTATATTCTTTGCACTATCTTGTTGCAATTAACATCTTGGAAAGATGTATTCATTAGGGAATCAATATTTGAAAAAATAGTTTTAGTGAATCAAATTCTAGTTTTCCCTAGATTTTGATCACGTGGTTTTGTTTATCTTTTTTCGCTCACCTGATTGGATGAACTGTAGAATTTATGAATCTATCATGATCTTTCTATTCTCAATAGTGTAGTTTTTCGGTCGAGAGCCATTAGCTTTAAGGGAAGTTCATAGTGTACGATAAGTTTTATTTTACTTCATTTTCATTTAAATTAAATCTTTATTGAACGATTTGAAACAAACGTTCAAAGATTAACATGCGTAATTTTCTAAACGAATCGTAATTCTGTTATCTGAGTTAAATGAGATAAGATTTATTTTTATCTTCATTTCATTGTCAAATAACAGCGAAAGAAATTAAATTATTAAAACAATTTAATAAAATATATAAATAAATATGGGAACAAAACTATTCCACTGTAGCAAATAGCCGATTGGCGAACTTCCGCGCAAGCGCAGTAACTGAGCATTTGTGTAATATAAAATCTCCATGAGAGTGGTGTTAAAAGTCGCGTAGAGGCTGTTGTCACGTTTGAATATATTTGTAAAATAGTTATTAACGCGTGTTTATCATAAAAAAAGAAAAAAGGTGACAGAATGTCTGTCACTAATCTCGACTCTCAACAAGAATACGAGAACTATGTTAAGTGAGTAGCTTTAAACATAAGCGATTCTAAAACTACTGTAACCTAGTTGAGTTTTTATTGCTTGAGATATATTACAATATTCGATTTCTACCTCAAAGTAACATTTAAAGTAGCGAGAAAAAAGCATTTTCTATTTTATAATGCAACAAATTAAATACTATCACGTAATAAAAGAGAAATATTTTATAATGTTTTCGTTCAATGTGAGAGTTCAGAAGTCACGAGTTTTTATCGATATAGTTTCGTGATAAAATAAAAATTGCTGCTGTAATCGTACGTATAGAAATTCAAGTGGTATTCAAGATCGCGTTTGTTTGTCATGTCAGGTCACAAGATCTTTCCGTTGTTCACTTCTACACACCTTGGGCCGAACAGTGTTCGCAGATAAACGACGTGATAGAGGAAATGAGCAAACTAGCTGAATACAAGGGAGTTAAATTCGCCAAGCTTGAAGCTGAAAAGATGCCTGACTTGTCGTTAAAGGTTGGCATCAGTGCAGTACCGACGGTTATCCTCATAAGAAATGATACTATACTCGATAGAATCAACGGAGCTGACCCATCTGCGATAGCGCAAAAGATCAAGCGTCATCTGAGCAACAATGATATTTCAATCGACGCGTGTAAACCGAAAGAGAAACTCGAAGAAAGACTAAAGAAATTAATAAATCAAGCGTCTTGTATGTTGTTCATGAAAGGAACCCCAGAAAATCCACGCTGTGGATTTTCTAGAATAATAGTCTCTATCCTAGATTCCTACAAGGCAGATTATCAGACGTTTGATATTTTGCAAGATAATGATGTTAGAGAAGGACTTAAAAAGTTTAGCGATTGGCCAACATATCCTCAGTTGTACATTAATGGGGAACTCATTGGAGGATTAGATATTGTAAAAGAACTGGTCGATTCTGGAGAGCTGGAGAACATGTTACCTAAGAAGAGTTAATACAAAGAAAATGTAAGTTTCTTTATCTAGATATAGACATTTAAACACTTTTAGGATGACGAAAGTGCTTGATTCTAGGCTTTACAAGAATTATATAATTGTTCTCTTTCAGAAGGGAGACCGGTCACTATTTTAATACAATTATCCTTAAGTTATTTTTTATCAGTTGTAAGAATTTCAATATTTGCTCTATTGAAGTAAATAATAAATTAAACCATCTACGTAAAAAGAATCCTTTATAAACCCTAATTTTTGAAATAGATTGGACGATATAAATCAATAGTTCGAACCTGCTTGCTTTATAATGAAGTTATGTTAGCTTGACTTGTAGATCAATATTAACATATTAATCGACAATGAATAATTGAAAATATAAAACGTGATTTCGTTTATGCATCAAATTTTATATCTTCGTCTATTTTTAATAAAAAAGATTAATTACAATTCTTATGACTCACATAACATGATTTCGCAATATTTTACATTATACTATTTCAATTTTATTTTACCTTTTCTTTCTTCCAATCTTTGCATCTTTTTTTCGCTCTTTGTGAAATTTGTGAATGTTGTGAAATTTACTCGCATTCTTTTTGTTTTTCCTAAAAGCAAAAATAAATCGGCCCAATGCATATCTTTAATTTAAATTCATAGTATCATTTACCTTTTGTTTAATGCTGCTCTTGTTAGAGGTACATATGCATATGGATCTGGTTTTCCTTTCTTTTTAACATCACCTCTTGCCTTTGATGCTTTATATTCTACTCCTGGTGTGCGTTCCGTTTTCGATTTTTTCAATGATCGATGTATTCCAGATCCTCCCGCTAAATTGTATTTATTAAAGAAATAGATGAAATTACACTCTATATTATGCATTTATATTATAAGATTCCATACCTTCATACTTCGTTGTAGATGCACTTTTTACACTAAGGTTATCATAATTATCGCTATATTTACGTTTCCTACCCATTTCTTGTGATGTAGCTACTAACTGAATATCATCATCTTCTGAAAATGTAACATAGATTTCTTGGATTCATTTACTTATTCCTATGTACACATTCTTCCACAATTCTTACCATAATCGTCTTCTGAATCACTGTGCAACAAAAGTGTAGACTTTTTCTTCCTCTTAGGTTTTGGTTCGTCATCTTTTTCACTATCTAATGTAATAATAAAACGGCCATCTGGAGTAGTCTTGAAGTCACGATCCTTCCGTTTTGCAGCTGCCGTTTTGGAATTTATAGCAACTTCAGGTTGCGTCGCTAAAAATTTATTTGATAGATTTAACTCCAACGTTGAGTAACTTGAATTTTAAAAAATATTAGAATCTACTTGATATATTTCGAGCTGCCGCGGGATCAATAAGATCAATGATTTCTTCATTCTCCTGTATCCATGCTTCCTTTCGCGATGTTCTTTTCTTTTTCGTCGGTTTTTCATTCTCCAGATTTTCTTCAAATTCGTTATCACTATCCGCCAATATTTCTTCCAAACTAAATTTTCATAATGAGTATAACGATGTTCTTTTTTTTCGTCAGTTTTTTAGAGTAAAACTTAGTTACCTCTTAGGTCTTCTCTTTGCATCAAACTCAATATCATCCTTATTTTCTTTTTCTTGCAGTTTCGTCAATTCTCTATTTTTCTTCTTCTTCATTTCTACTTTATTCATATTTTTCAATCGTTTATGCAACATCACATTAGAAGGTGGAATCATGCCAGAAATTGTTTCCATTCCATACTTTCTTATCAATTTTACAAGAATATCTCGTACTTTCTGTCTAAAATGCCTCTGACAATCATTACTCATTGCACATAAAGCGTCTATCTGCAAATTCATTGATTCGTTTTATTCAGTTACTTAGAGTTTTAGATTATCAAATACTAACCAATATTTTTAAATTCGGAGCAACAATATGATACGGCATCACAGTAATGTAAACTTTAATGTATGCTAATGCAGCTTCCGTGATCTCCCTCGTCGGACTTGTAACAAAAACACACGTATGTTCTAAGATTTCTTTAACAGTGTCCATACCTAAAGATCCTGTCACAATATTTATAATGTTATTTATTTTTATATAAAATATTTATTTCAATTTTAATTTGAAATAAACTATACCGTTGTAGTAATAAGTGATAGAGGAAAGTGCCAGTAAAGATGCAATACAGTATTTTTGTATATTTTGTTCTCCACCACTCAAACCAACCATCAACATATTGATATAATCTTTAAAATGTGTAGGATGTCCCAAAAATTTCTCGGCAATAGTGTTTAACAATTGATATGCAGAATTTCGACAATGTTTATTTAAATCTTTCAAGTAAATTACTGCTTCAGGAACAACGGCTTCTAAGAATTTTGTTTTCTCGAGTTGTGGATGAATTTTGACTAGATGAATTAAACACCTCAATCGTGACTAATTAAAGAAGAAAAAGGATTTATCTGTTAAAAATTCAACAAGAAATTAATATCATAAAATAGAATTTGTAATTTTTACTTACCCCTCTGCTTGGTTTTGCGACTTCAGTGGCCGAGGATATTAATAGTTTTTGTATCTCGCGTCTATATTGAGCTACAAACGCTTTACATGTTTCTTTTTCACTACCACATATTTCTTCCAAAAATCTAAGAATGTATAACAAGTAATAATTTTCTTTTCATAAAAAGAAAGAGATAAAATATTTAATTCAAATGTTACCTGTATACTTTTTTCTGTTCCTTGAGTTTAGAATTTTCTTTAAGACACAATACAGATATATCGTAAAATGCTTTTATTTTATCGATGTCAATATGTTCAATAAGTAATCTTATTATATCGTGAATACTTTCATTCAAAAAATCATCGACATCAGGTTCTTTTAATTTAGACAATGCACGATCGAATAATTCATGTACTAATTCTTTACTTGCAATTGTTAGATATATCTGTAATTGTAAAATATTAGTCTCTTTAAATAATATCACATTTTCGATTCACAGCTTACCTTTACTGTACTGTATGTAGAAGAACGTTGCCCTTCTTCATCAGTTCCGTTTGGCTTAGTAGTATACAAACTTAAGAACAATGGTAGATAATTCTTTGCAAATCTAGCTAGTTCACGTATGTCTTCTTCTTTATTATTTTCGACTGCTCTTGTTACCAATCTTCGTAAAGCATGCAGTATCGACATTCTCAAATTTTTGCTACTGAAATTTGTTCCCAATAATTTAGCTATATTCTAAACAAAATAAGATATTTTATTATATTTTACTACATTTTTCGTATATATATCCATGATGCATACCTTAAAATTATCTTTTACATCAGTAGCATTGTTGCATATACTTGGTAAAATAGCCCAGATTTGGCAAACGAGAAATTCGTAAGTTTTTCCTCCTACGGCTTCGAGTGATTTTTTTCTAAAATGAAATATAATTATCATTAACAATATTATCATTAATAATATAAAATATTTATAATAAAAATACTTACTCGCACAATGTTGCGATAGGTAATAATCTTTGCATGAAAAAACTAAGTGATCCACCTAATATACAGTTTTTCAATAATGGTAGTAACCAACTCCTTTTCATGTTAATCGTATCGTTCGATGTCTGTAAAATATAAGTATAAATTAATGCAGTTATAGAACAACAATTTTATCATGCTGTGTATTATACAGAATTACTTACTTTCAATGGAATAATATTTAGTACCATCTCTGGTCCAAGAACTTTTATCGCAGCTCCGATAGCGTATTCAGCATCATTCTTCGATGTAAAATTATAACAATCACGTAAAACAGCCAGATTTTTTAATATCTCTATTAATTCCGGATTTTTCGTTTTACCAGTTATCTGTAATAAAAGAGAAAACGTATAATAGAAAAGACATCGAACATTAATAGAAAGATAAAGGACAGAAAGTAAATATTACCTCAAAGAGTAGAGCTATTAAATGAAAAATATAATACCAAGCTTCCAAATATCGATAATGTAAGGATTCACGCATTATTAAAGTTATCTGACCAATAGCGTCTTTATATCTGTAAGTATGAAGTATAATGTAAAATATAAAACATAAATTATAGATGTAAAGAATAATATTTATAAACTTACATTTTTATTGTTTCTTCAGTTTCACATAATTTACTAACACACTCCTGTAATAAAATTTTTATCGTGTGCGAGGTGCCAGATATAATTTCCGATTTATCCGAAAGCCAATATTTTATACATGTCTCAAACATTCTTGGTAAAAGAACCGCACATAAATTTAACGAATTTCTAGAAATCAAAAATATATTCAACAATCACTAACTTCTCAAGGAAATGCAAAATACAGAACATTAGATATAAAAGTATATATTTACTGAGCTATATTCAAATGTGCTTCTTGCATGACAGTTAACCATGCTAAAGTTGGTTGAATATCAGTTGCTGGAGGTTGGTAAACATAGAGAGCACTAATTATTTGTCCATTTCTTTGCGCTGGTAGAATAGCTTCCGATGGTCGAGAAACGAACAAACCATGAAATGTTTGTAGACAGCATGAAGTTATTAATACATTTTTCATAGTCATAAGTTTCAACAAAAATTCACTGATAGTCTAGAAAACAAAAGTGTTTAATTGTTAATTACAAATGCAAATATTTTTTAAATAAGTACCTTTACATGCGCTTTTGGTAAATGATGGAAAATATCTTTCAATAATGTAAGAATATGAAGAACATTTGTAATTCCATTGGATTCGGAATCAGGTTGCAGTAGACCAATACAGAATTTTGCAATATATGGTGTAGCCGGATGATACGGTGGTGGATTCTCACTTTTCATGATATCACTTCCTATAATTATTAATATAATAATCAAGTTTATTAAAAATTTTCCAATTTATTTGAATAATTTCTCTACTCAAATTTATCTTACCATTTAATATGGCAATAATTCCATGTTGTGCTGATTTTCTCAATTTTGGTTTATAGTGTATAATAAATGACAAAATAATATCCAACACTTGCATTGTAGATGAATCAGACCATGCTGCTGCTTCTTGCGCACGAAGTAGCACGGACAAACAATGAATACACTGTAAACAATTAAAAATGTCAGTAACACATCTCGTTATAATGTTTAAAACTAAATAAAGAAATTAATTAATAAAGAAGCAATTTACATGTCGAAGTATTAGGTACTCCTCCGATGATGCATATTTGACAAGGATAGCTAGGAAAATTTTACTTGCAGCTGCAAATTGGACATTTAAAACATTTTTTGGTACAGTTTTCAAACCCATGCCCAATAATGATAGCGTAGCTGCAATAGACATATTTGATTCAATTGCTTCTAAAGTGCTCATCTAAAATATTAAAGTTTATAATTATTAATTGTACTTGTTTCAAGAAAGTAAATTCATAACGTTTTACAATAGATACCATTGCAGCAAAATACTCCGTACTAGTTTCATTACCACCATTTTGTTTTATAATTTCTGTCACGGCAGACAATACAGCTAACATTTCCTTATGTAACAATGAATTTGATTGAAAATGATTTAAAAACCTATAACATTCAATTAACAGTTCAAGATTTAATATTTAACATCTTCAAATATTATTAATATTTCAAGTTAAAATTCGCTTTAATTATGTACATACTTACCTACTAAACGATACATTTGAACAATTACTGTAATTAGTAGCAAATGTATTAACAGTATCTTCTGTACAAGTTTCCCAAGAATTATTATCATTTTCAGATGTTTCCGCCGGTGATTTAACTCCTTGAAAAGCATCGTGTTTTTGCAAATCTTCTTTTGTTATACCAGGCTTTTCCGAGGATGAAACAATTAAAAAATTTTTTATAGTATCAAGCGCGAAATTTTAGGAAAAATTGGAATCTGTGGCTGAAACAATTAAAAATTTTTTTATAGTATCAAGCGCGAAATTTTAGGAAAAATTGGAATCTGACATTTATGATACTGATACCTGTGGGGTCTTTAAAAAACATGCAAGATGCCTGTTCCCGATGTTTCATAGTTTGCGGATTGGAGCTCGAGCTTTGGCCCTTCGGCCATCGTTTTGCCTTTTTCCGACTATTTAACCGAACTCCCAACTTCCCCATTTTTCCCGTACCTTTTTACGTTTTCCAGTAATATATAAAAGAATTTGGAGTATATTGAAGTATATTTTTCTTTTTTTACCCACAATGATTAAACAGGTTAACTCTACATTGCACGTGTCTGAAGTCATAGACTACGGACACAATAGATATGACATCATATAAGGTCATAAACTAGATACATGTGTGATTATATATATTAATTCTATATTTAATTATCTTTAGTTCGCAATTTTTGTAATAAAGTAATTTTACTTTTAGTTTGGTTTTTTATAAGAATTAATTATAATACTTTTACTAAAATTACCCGAACTAACAATTATAAAATGAAATCTATTAGAAATGTTAATATTTCATCGACAGGCTACAATTTGTAAAAATATGATATCTTTTTAAATTTTCAAGCGTAATATAGTTTGCAAGAAACCGAATACTATTTGATCAAGTATTCCCCAATTTATTGAATAGAATTTGTAAATCTTCATCCATATATTTTCTATTAGGTATAGGAAGGAAGCTGAGTGTCTAATGAAGTTTCTAGTCGTTCGTAAAGTTCGTAAATTAATTCTCTTGGTTTTTTTTTACAAATGAAAATTTGATCGACTTGTGGACGTTTAACAAATACTGGCGCCGAATTACTATACTATTCTAGTCGCACCAATGGCATTAGTTTGTCGCTGTTCGTCTGTAGCGGTCAATGATTCCTCGACTACGAGTTTCAAACACACTAGCACAAGCCGCAAGTGGCTGCGCGCTTAGCGTCGAGGTCCTGCCGATCTCCGACATTAAATAAAGAGAGTGTGTGAAACCCCGCTAGGATGGTGGGGGGGGAGGAGGGGGGATTGGGCCAGCCTAGCGGGTTTAATTACAATAACAAGCATTTGAGGTTAAGGAGTCGGCTGCCATCAGCCGCACTGGATGAATCTAGGCAGTGACTCCGAGACGAAACGTATCCTATAAACATATAACTTTTTTCTCTCCTCTCACTCACTACTAACCCATACGTCTACAGATGATGCTGCCATCTGAGCACTTTCTAACTCTCACTGGAACTAAAAAGATAAAAATGAATCGTCTAATAGATGGCAAAACTTGTACTAAAATAGTTACACATTGGGTGTGCGACAAAGACAGTAATAGGTGGTTAGTACCATCATTTCACCGCTACGTGACATTAGTATTTCAATGTCCATGGACTGACCAAATTTTCATCCGCAAAAATAGGTAATTAAGGTGATTAATTTGTCAACTTTTATGATTACGTTCCCCAATTATCATAAGATTTATCATTTTCTTCTTACATACTACTTAATCCATAAAACGCACGTATAAAAATTCACGAGTTCCGTTCAGCAGATCGAAGCGCCTGCGTGATTAATGTTTAGCCTCTCACAGATTACATTCGAAATTTAACTTAAAATTATTCATAAACGTAATCAGAGAGATGCACAAAAATTTCACACGCAGTTTTGAATATAAAACTGTATTCAATCGATTAGTTATTAATTGTTATACATAGTACTATTGCAATAGCCCGCGTGATTTACGTTTTACGTAAATTTATTTTATATTTAAAATATTAAAAAGATGGCTTTTTTTGTTTGACGACGAATATACTGAT
Source organism: Melipona quadrifasciata (assembly GCA_001276565.1). Taxonomy (NCBI): domain Eukaryota; kingdom Metazoa; phylum Arthropoda; class Insecta; order Hymenoptera; family Apidae; genus Melipona; species Melipona quadrifasciata. The sequence continues at coordinate 29,531 of KQ435812.1, forward strand.
CGAGGCGAATTGAATTTTTACAGTTTTCGAGAAGTGCCCTTGTTTCTCCACTATGTGAACTAACGTGGAATTGTCAAAGTGGAGGCTTTACATTTCAAAACGAGCCCTCCAACTGAATTGTTGTACGAAGTTGTGTACTGAAGTGTGGACAATGTTCTATCGACGGCGCGAATGCTTTCGTCCATCTCTGTAATTCAAACTTGCCTTTAAGTCTCGAAACAATGGAGAATAATTGCCCGTTGTTATTCAATCGCAATTTCAATTTCTTTTTGTTTTGCAGATGTAGACGTAACGTCAGTGTAATCGCAACTTCGGAAGCTGAACAATCGCACGATATAATGTACGTAAGGAACTTTGCATTGCACGACTCCCCCTGTTTACATCATTAACTCGATAATACACCGGAGAAGGAGTTATCATTGGCGGTAGTGAAATTGATGACCGAATTCTTTTCAACGTTGAAAAACTATCGTTCTTCGCGATAATACTCGTTATGCTCTTTGTCATCGCCGTTCATTGCGAAGTAAATTAATTCGAATGAAATTAACTTGGTGAATACTCAGCTTCAGAAATGTTACAAAGGTATTTATAAGACATAAATTGGTCTAAAATTTACATTACAGATAGAAATATTAATATTTGTAAATGCATAAGTACTCGCATACGTAAATGCAAATACTTGTGTGACGTAGGTGTACGAAAAGTAATGTAAATATATCTGCAAATATAAATTTTTGATGAGCATGAATATTTACAGGTACATATTAACCGTTACACGTGTACATATAGGTAATTGCAAATTGTATATCAAGCACAATTTGATAACATAATTACGCATAATTATGTGTCAGTATCTGCAAACTTAAACATTTGATATTCGACAAATTCAATTCGTGGGTAGAGCATCTAATCTTCAATCGACTTGACAAACAAGAATTTACCCCTCCCAGCAAGATTTCTTTTTCTTGATGTGTTTATTTGAAATCGAATCATTACAAGGGAATCCTTTCTCCTACACAATCGTTTCTTAATCGTTGTGAATGTTACACGGCTGCATTGCACACAGATCTTGTCGCCATTTTCTCGACTTCTAAATCCTTCTTTACGTCGCCATAGTCAATAACTCTCAAACAACCTTGTCGTTACAGCGTCTGTCCATATTCTTACACCGATAAACAAGTCGATTTTCTCGTAAACGGAGGCTGTAGCGAAAAAATTATTCTTTCCCGGTTATACCGCCCGTCCTGAGACACCTTGTGTATAAATTGTTTTTTATATCTATGGGTATTATGAGTATGAGTTACTCATTAACTATATTATTTATTAATTATTTATAATTATATTTATGTGAGTTATGAATATGAATTGTTTATTTGCGCTGTTGTGCAGACCCTTTTGTCAAACAAAGATCTCTTGAGCGCAAGTGAGTTTCGCGGCCTCGTGACAGATTTGAAGTAGGTCAAATGGTTTGGAACAATCCTTGCTGAATCGTATTAATCGATCGATATCTCGAAAAATGCATCGTCCGTAGCTACGCGAAACAAATCGATAAATGGAACTAAAGTTTTATCTAGCAATTATGATATTTTGATTGCAACATTGTATCGTTGAAAGCAAGACCCAGTTCTTGATTTTTAAGATTTCCAGCTTTAAGTTTCTGCTTTTTATTCGTATATTCATGAAGTTCATCATGAAATGTTCACGTTCTCTCAAGATTCTTTCATTCTTATATTCTCGAATGCTCAGATCCATAAGTTTTGGCGTGCCAAAATTCTCAAGCTCTCGAACCCCAAGTTTCCGAATTTTCATACTTCGAAATTTCCAAAGTTCCACCTTCTCAGGTATTCGAACCCACGAATCATCAAGCTTCCGTATTCTGGAATTTCCCACAAATTTCCGGATGTTTTAAACTTCTGAATTTTATACGAACTTTCGCGACTGAAATTAGTAATTAATCGAAATGTAATTTTGTCCAAAATCCTAAGCGCAGTAGAATCGAAGGAATTAAGCAACGATCCTAAGAAATCGCTTTTGCGCGATTTACAAAGTCGTCGATCGTTGAATATCGAATACCATTCTCCTTCGCCGTGGTAATTTTCCAATTTACGGTAATCTCGTGGCTTGCAACTACGGACGGACCGACGATCACGTTCTCGTTTGACATAGAAACGTTTTATTCGATCCATGAACGAACCGTGTGTTCTGTTGGACGAATAACGCCGGATGGCATCGTTAGCAGGAAGCAAAGGGTGGATCCTGCTTGCGTGGGGTCACGGCCATCATGGCTAAATTCTCCGTTTCAAAAAGAGTTTACCGCGATGCGTGTTACATACGCGGTGGAAGAACGGATTTTCCACACTATTTGCCTTTTGAAATATGACAAATCGTATGTGATAAATTGTATATTTGATAATTGATCATAATGTATATTTTATGGATATCATTTAAGAAAATAAAGTCCAAATAGTTAATTGTTTTATTCACTAAATGTTATAACGAGTATTATGCATTCTTCGTATTATCTATAATAATAATACAAATGAATGATAATACAAGTAACAATCCGCAATCCAATTTTAGGGAATTGTTAGTGTGGTTGAACCGAGTAAATTTAATATCGTGGAGATATTTCATTTGATTGGTTTATCTATTATTGAATCAAATTTAGTCCGTACTTAAATCATAATAGATGAGTTTCATGTGGTTTGAATTAATATTAATATAACGTAATAAATCCATCTTAAACAAAAAATATCGTGTATTCGTTTCGCATCAAAAAAAGGGAAGAAACTTATGGGACACCCTAATAGTTGTAATTTCAAATCAACATCTGTGTTCTTTTACATTTGCTTCAGAGTTAATCTCATTAACAAATTGCAAAACGTACAAGAGACGCAAAAGGGACTCTAACAAAGTACTTTCTTCAAGAGCATGAAAACAGAATGGACTTGTTGCTCGTCGCGAGTTCACGAGTTTGACGTGAACTGACACTAATTCGTAAATCTAGAATAAACTGTAAAGCAAACAAGAAAACTGTAAAGCAAAAATTTCGCCAACCTGAATTCCCCGGATTAAAACGCGTATATTAAAAAGACTGTGCTAAAAGACGTGTGTAATATAAACGTATAAAGAGATCTCAGTCCCTTGATTGAAGACGTTCGAAACCTCTATCTTTAATTGAAGTATAAAATATAAAAATCTGGGGGATTGTAGCAGCCGCGCTCGCGACTCGAGAAACCCTTCTCCACCGGAGATCTCCACCGGTGAATGGAGCGAAACGAAGGAAGAAGGGAGCAATCTTGTTTCTTCCGTGTAATCGAACGCGTTCTGCCAAGGTTCGAGCGACGCTGTGCACTTGGCAAATTGCATTACGGGAACAAGTTCGGCCCACGACACGGCACGGTACCCTCGTTTCTAGCCAAGTTGGACACGGCCAACAGGCGAAGGTGTCACTGATGACGTAGGCACTGGGCTCACAATCAGACTCGGGCGCGCGTATTGATTCCGTGACGTCATGGGAACACGTCCCACGTCCAGCAACCGTGACGCCGAATTCGCCGGATTCTTCCTCGTCTCCGAGTCGAGGAATTCAGCCATAATTAAGAGATGACTTTGCCGGACCGTTTTCAATTAACGTTCGTTTCCAACAACGTCGGCTCCGTCGGCTCCTTCGTAATTGGAAGAATTTGCATTTTCAATCGAGAGACTTTGGCAATGACGTAGAGGTATTTCGATACAATTTCTGCTACATTATTATTACGACTGCATTCATAAGAAACTGCAAGCATAACGCATAAAGTACAGAGAAAGTGTAAAAAAGAAACTGCACGATTTGTACCCCAGTGCGATTCGTCTCACTGAAAGACCCAGAAGCAACTGATCTGACTAGGAAATAAAAAATTTTTTGCCATAAAATTTTATTGACATGCAAACATTTGAATCGATAGAAAACAAATTAGAGGCCCGATCGCTAAGTACCAGACAAAGCCACTCCTACTCGAGGTCTACGCCACGCCCCCTCGCGAATCACGTGACCCAAGTCAACCAATCGCTAATTTTCGTTGCATCAACGTTGCACCTGAAGAGGCCCGATTTTCTGGATTATCCCCACTAAAATCATTTTCAGTGATAATATTTTGCAATATTTAGTACACGTAAAACAATATCCAATTTTCAATTATATGCTTTTAATTACATTTTCCAGGATATAAATTTGTATTGAAAACCGCAGGTTAATTATTATTGTCCTAAATAGTATCTGTTACCGTCAATATATTCATTAATTATAACCTTTTTCACGATAATCTTATCACAACAGTAATCGTCCCTGTTATTTCATATAGCTACAGATCTCGTGACTTACTTTTTGAAACTTCCAATTGGAAAAGTTTGACCGCGAGTTTCAGGACAGAGAAGTGACACTACCAATTTGCTAATTAACAGTTGAAAGGTGAGCATAGTTAAAAAAAGAAAAGAAAGAAAGAAAGGGGAAAGAATGTTTATTTTTTCTTGCATTTTCATCTGGCAACGCAAAAACGAGCAAAGCTAATGGCACGTTTCGCATAAACACGTAAACACGTGTGACAGTGATAAAACGCGCCTTTTACGCGTCGATCTTTCAATCATGTTCTGTAATTATCCAAGTGCGTTAGCCAGTTGCGTTATTATACGAAACGCGTGTCACACCTTCGTGTACATAAATCCTTCTTAATGCAAGAGGATCCCGTCGATTGAGGCCGATTCTTTACGCTATTCTATCGACGCAAACTTCCAACTGGCTACAAATGACGCAGATCGAGTATTTTCTTGCAGAGATATTCTTGATTTTTTAATCGGTTCTTTAGATGTGTATACGTTCTTGTTTGAATCGCGAGTTCAGCGAGAAAGGAAATTTATCACAGGGAAAGAAATTGGCTTTCTGTCGCTGTTAAAAATAACAGTTGTTTGTAAGCACTCCATTTGTCATTTCAATATCGTCGCTTTTTTTAAGCAAAAATTATACTTTTTAACTTCTGCTTAAGATCGTATATTTTTGCTATTTTAGTGAATATTTGTTACTTTAGTAAGTATTTGTATCGTGTATCATTCTATTTTATTGTTTACCGTTTCCATTTGTCACTCAGCGTTATTCTTTTTTAAAACAAAAATTATACTTTTTAATTTCTATGTTGCATCGTATACTTTATTTTGCCTTTATGTTGCCTTAATTTATGACCGTTTTTTTTTTCTTTTTTTCTTCTTTTTTTTTTTTTTTTTTTTTTATTGCCTATCGCTCGAATCGATCGCTCCTGTCTTTTATTGACGTCATATTTGTAGTAAACTTCGTTTCCATATTTCACATTTGGAAAATTACTCCTCTGATATCCGTGCAAGTTTTCAAATTTTCAACTTTTCAATTCCTTTGCGAAGTCTCTTCTGTGCGCGTTTTCCCACATTTTACATTCGATTTTTATAGTTTTAGTTTCGTTCGTTTCATCATTTCTGAGTCATCCTTTTACGCAATGAAATAGAATTCAAGTACAATTCTTTGCGTAAGAATAATTTTCCGATTTTGGAATCACGCGGAACGTTTGCAGCAGCTATTAATTTTCTAGAACAATCTCCTCGTCGAGATACAGGCATCGACTGTCGTGATTGAACCTCACGATTAAAATTCCTCGTGCCTCGTTCACGCGACCGTGGCAGTTTATTCCGACGTTTCTGAATCACGCAGTCCCGATCTCACGATCGTGTTTCAACGATCGCGAACGATCGTCAATTTACAGTTGCGCGATTTAAAACAAAAATTTGCAAAACGGTACAACGAACAATTAGTTACACCGCGCTCAGAGGCTCAGAGGCTCAGACCGCGGCGAAGGTTGAAACTGCAGCGCATTAGCATGTTTAATGAGCCATTTCTTGAACGGGCAACCTATCAGCGAATCGGACTAACGAGCTCGCGAAAGAAAAAGAAAAACACAAGGAAACATTAACGCGATTTTCTATATCCACAATATCAATTTCTTTTTCTTACGGAGGAAACGAACGCAAAGTGGAAGTTGTGACTTTCGTTATACTCGAGGGATTACCGGATCAACGTTTTCAGGA
>KQ435812.1:45834-58577 GCA_001276565.1 Melipona quadrifasciata
AGAATTCGTCTTTCAGTTAAAAAATTAGCTCCACTCAGCCCGGAAATATCCAAATCGATTCAGATCGGTTGATCGCAAACGCACAGATGATGAAAGAATAGAAAGGTGAAGCGAAGGTTGGATAAAGATTAGATCTCGCTTGCCGTGTGACACAATAGTTCTCTGTTTCGCTTGGTTATTAGGGAGTTCGAGGTACGATTAAGTTGCAAGTTTAAGAACGGTGAACAGCGGATTAAGAACTGGTTTGTCACCGTCGAACGCGTTCGTCAGGTGTCTATTGCCGTTCGTGGATGTGATTGGCCGATCGGTATCGGATTCGAGCCTGAGATCGATGCAGGAGCTGGCAGATTTTTTGCAGTTTACGCTCGTTACGCGCGTGATTAAATGCTCTGGTCGAAAAATGCAGGATGATTCTGCATAAACGTAAGAATGTTTTGACCTCGCGCGGTTCTCCCTTCGAGTTGAGTAATTCTCCAAAGTAATTCTCGCGAAAGAGATCAGTGAAATCGGAAACTTATTTATTATTTAAGTTTAATCTTCAAATTTTTCGAGTTCTTCTTTGGTTACAGACAGCTTATTTTACGAGTGACCGAAATATCTGTTCCATCGTTGATGATCGTTATTGGCGAGAAGTATCGTACTTCCTCGGCATAATAATTGCCCGTAACAGTTATTATCGATGAGAAAATCTTTATTTCGATTGCTCATAATGGCGCAATGTAAAGTATTGTTTTGCATGCGATCGGACAGTTCTCTGCATCGAAACACTTTAAGAGCTGGCGTGAATCTCGCAGAGGAAAGAGAACCGAAATGAATTTCCCTTATTAATAATGGTTACTGGTGCGACAGAGACACATGTGTCGCAACACGTTTCATTCTGTATAAGGAATCTTAACTACTATCTAATTTTGAAACACAAATGTGCCGTATAAACCATCATACTATGTATATAATACACTATATAAGTCAATTTAATTTTATTATTATATATCATTTTATTATATTAATATATAATTTTCACTTTGTCGTTTACCACCGTTATTCAAATGATGTCCGCTTATCTATGAAAGACAAGTTAAGCGCAGATAATTTATACGTTTAGTAAGTAATGAGATTTTAATTGTGAAAAACCAGGAAATTGTTGATATTCAAACACGGCATTCGCACATTTCCTTGAAATAAACAGATAGTGTTGGCGACTTGAGGGTTATATTTGTCACCGTTTAAAAGTATTTGATAATACTTAATGCAGATTATACTCTGGCTAGTGTCAATTTCATTTAATTCAACTTGTTCGTACGAAAATTAAAGGGTTTGACTTTTCGTTGGTTTCTAATATAAAGAAAAAAATGGTATTGACGGTATATATACTAAAAAAATTTCATTCTCTACTCTAAAAATAGAGGAATAAAACAATCACATACTTGTTATTTATTCTTCGTTCCATTTTAAAGCATAAGCAAAGTACCTGCTTTAATTTCTTTGAAAAAAAAAAGAGAGAACATTCTTTCATCGTTACTTAGAGCGAATTAATAAATTGCACGTAATACCAAAGTTATCATAAAACATTTTGGAAATTTCTGGAATCCAGCTGACAAACAACATTTAAGGCCTACTATAGAAAGGCGTGTATCAACGCAGACACCATTGGCTAATTTCACGTTAGCGAAGGAGTGTATTAATATAAAAAAAAGAAAAGAAAGAATACACAATGACGTGATCAGTTGGCAAAAATTCCATTTAAAGTGCCTTGCCTGACGAGAATCGCTGACAATCGATTTGTTATGGAAATTATACACAAATTGTAGTAGATTCTATTTGAAAGTTTCTCGTGTTTGGAAACTTTTCGACAGACTTTGCTGAAAATAATAATCTTTCCGAGCGGTAATTTCGAATTTTTATATTTCTTATCGACAATCTTGAAGTGTAACGACAGAGGAAACGCATTGGCGAGGAGATTGGAGGACGATAAAACCAAATGCGATATAATTTGAATTATAACTCAGTTATTGGATAAATTTCGATATGTAACAAATAATATCATTACCAAATATATTACAATTACATTTGGTAATAATATTGGTAATAATAAGTAAAAATAGTAATAATACATTTGGTAGTAATAAGTAATAAGCACAGGTATTGAATTTTATATCGACTTTGAGCTTGTTCCTTAAATGGATAAAAGCTCAAAGCTGCGTTTTATTTACGTTCGAGCTGTTTATACGTTTCTTTACCAAACACGTTCTTCTCGAAAGATAGATTGACCACTCTGGTTACAAAGTAAATGCCACGCCGTAGCGTGTTTTATCGAGATGAATTATTCAAAGATGAGAAACGAAACGCTGAAAATTCAACCGAGGGAATTGCGAATAGTGACGGTAGAGTAAAGATAAGCCGCGGTTTTCCCGATCCTGTTTTTCCGAAACGACGCTTCTTATTTAATGAACTGAACGTGGGAGGAGTAAAAGAAAATGGCGACCGTGATCCCGGTGTTTCGCACAATGCTTATTTCATGCAACTGAGCTTGATCAACAGGTGATGTTCTCTGTTTCTTTTCAGCTATATGCATACTATTCGTGAGAAATGGAAAAATAGCTAGTATTTTTCTTCCACCCAGTAGACAATCGAAACAACAGAACAAATACGGAAGTTTTACGTAATATGTAGATTTTTTATTCGTAAGAATTTTTCTTGATTTTTCTTTTTCCAAAGTGACACTGCTATTTCTTCCTTCATCGAGAGTTTAAATAGCACGCGTTGATTGTATTTTGATTGCTGTTGTTAACTAATTTATAGATGATAGTCAGTCACTCCGAAGCAGGTGCATTGAATAGCGTGAATGATATATTGAAACAATAAAATTGCGGATATTTTCGTTTTTCTCGAATTTTTTTCTTTTGAAAGGACGATGGGAATATCTACGTTTAGGAGATAATTATTTATCGCTGACAGATCGTGATTTTTTTTATACCATTTATTGACCGAATTATGAATTTGTATAAATCAAAAAATTAATTGTAGATTCTAAAATAAAATGTCGAAGAAATGGGGAAGAATGAAAATGAATGGGAAAAGTAAATTTAATTCAAAATAATGTCACGAATAAAGTAAAAAAAAAAAACAAAAACGCAAGGAAGGTTCAATGTTTTGCGAACGAAGCGGAGAAAATGACAATTTATATCCCACGTGAAAATGGACCCATCGGTTTATCGGTTCGATTGCAGGGAGGATGTCGAAGTCGGGAAGCATCAAGGATGGCGAGAAGGGGCCGTACGACCCAGTTCCAACCATCGACAAAGCCAACGACGAGATCAAACTCGAGGCGAAGATGTCCCTGTTGAATGGAATAACCGTGATCGTCGGCTCCATTATTGGCTCTGGCATATTCGTTAGCCCGACCGGCGTACTCAAGTACACAGGAAGCGTGAACGCGAGCCTCCTGGTGTGGACAGCTTCCGGTATCTTCTCCACGGTACGTACGCCATCATTTTTCCTCGAGCTTGAAGCCACAGGTCATTGTTCGTTCCCCGTTCACGAACGTATGGTATTCGTAAACTGAGATTTTTCTAAGAGATTTCCAAGTACACTTGTACGCGAGAATCTCAGATTTGTAAGATAATTAATTAACTTTTACAGGTTTTAAGCAGTGGTTTGATAGGACAGTGTAATTCCGTCAAAAATGTTTCAAATTTAAAAAAATCAATTTATTATATACTTCTCCGTAGAATCTGTTTACTCAATCGAGCTAGAATATTTGAAGCTTAAATAAGCTCGTGATAATAATAAATTTAGAATAGTTAAATAATAAATATTCGAATGCCTAAATAATAAATTTAGAATAAATCGTTCTGAATAACAACGGCTGGAATACGTATCTGTATAACGTTTCACGTGGTTTTGTTGGTTTTGTTGAACGACAGGTAGGCGCGTACTGTTACGCAGAGCTGGGCTGCATGATCAGAAAGTCGGGCGCCGATTACGCGTATATCATGGAGACCTTCGGACCTTTCCTGGCATTCATCAGGCTCTGGGTTGAGTGCATGATAGTGCGACCTTGCAGCCAGGCTATCGTGGCCTTGACTTTCAGCGTTTACGTGTTGAAACCGGTGTTCCCGGACTGTGCACCACCGGACGATGCCACGAGGATACTGGCAGCGTGCTGCATCTGTGAGTCAATCAGTCTTTTCATCACTACTTCTCACATTTTACTGAAAAAGCTATTGTGAAGGGATAATTCATATAGGTATCTGTTTTCGTTTCTTCTACTTCTTCTTCCCCCCCCTTTTTTTTTTTTTTTTTTTTTAAAAAAATAAAAAATTAAAAGTCACTTTATCACATAATGCAGATAGGAATAACTGTTTCGAGTATCAAAAAATGAAAATTTTTGTCAACTTTAAATAAGATTTGCTTTGTAATCTTTAATTATCTTACGCGTCACGCTCAGAATGGAACTTCACCATGGATTTACCACATTTTACCATAGATAACTCTCAATAAGGGATTTTGCCATAGATCAAAAGAAAAAAAAACAGGATTGACCTTAATCGACAATTTTGATAAAATTCTTTTCATCGGTATCTAATTTAAGAACAAAGAGTAAATAACAGAATATAGCGCGACGAGTGTATTGCAAGTAATTGGGACCAATATACTAGAACATCTTGAAAAAGAATGCAAGGAGCTAAATCCACAAGAAGAAATTAGATTTGTTTATTCTCACGGAAATTAAGCTCTCGGCCGAGCGTCGTTTAATCGATGTGATTCGTTCTATCAGAGGACCCCCTCAGAATGCTTGTTGATTGGACTGTCGGATTTTCTGACCGTTCCGAGAACACCATAGCACCGTCCATCCGCAATTGGATGCTCGTTCCACTGTCATTCACTAATACCAGCCCCGATTAATCGAGTTATTTTCTCCGCTCTGTCAGAGTTATTCATCTTTCCGACCGTAGTCGAAAACCGACTCCTTTTCACTGGACTATACCGGTATTAATTTCAATGGTTCAATCGTTGATTTGCCGCGGAATCTTGGACTTCGACGATACTAATTCGTTCTTCACACATCTAATCGAAAGCATGACTGTGAGATCACGGAGAATTTGTCGTTATCGTTTCCAAAGTTTCTTCAGGCAATTGGATGTATTTTTCTTTCTTCTTTTTTGGTTCATTTCATGTGCATTCTATCTAAATAACTCGATGCTCGAATTATATTGTTTCTCAGTGATTAAATATTTTTCATTTTTTCTCAACGTGTGTTGAATATTGAGATTAGAAGGATCAGAGTTAGACAATTATTATCACGGAAAGTGATTTTAGCAAGGGTAAGCCAGAAAATTGGGCCTCTTCAGGTGCAACGCTGATGCAACGAAAATTAGCGATTGGTTGATTTGGGTCACGTGATTCGCGAGGGGGCGTGGCGTAGACCTCGAGTAGGAATGGCGTTGTAATTTGTTTCGTATCGATTCAAATGTTTGCACATCGATACAATTTTATGGCAAAATAGTCGTTTTCGTTTCCTAGTCAGAACAGTTGCTTCTGGGTCTTTCAGTGAGACGAATCGTACTGGGGTACAAGTCGTGCAGTTTTTTATCTAGTAGCTTTATTTCCCCACGAAAATTCAAAATTGAATTAAATATTCTCACACAAATCCGCTATAAATTACAAATTGAACGATATTCTCGAACGAAATTTAACATTCACGAGATACACGTATCAAGCGATAGAATACAGAATAATTGAAGATTAATTTCTAAAAATAAATACATAAATTAATTTGATAATTTTAATTTTTATAATCAATTTGTAAAATGAAATCTTGATTCTCATTTTACCTTTTTTTACTTCAATTACTACAATCTTAAGCATTTTATAGTCCTTCAAAGAAACTGAAATAGTTCGAAAATATTCTTCACGGACACTGAAATTATCAAAAATATTTCCGGGGCATTTTAATCCTCGGAAAATATCAGTGAACCACGGACATTCAACGAATATTTCATACCAAGTGCTCGCCCCGGAGACATTCTCCAGAGATATCGAGGTATCCTCGATCCTCTTGGAGCTCCTTTTATTCAGGGAGATCGGCAATATTCTAATGGTCCGTGAGCATTACGTTTCTTTCGAGAAACGCCAGGACTCATTCCTCATTGTCGTTGATGTCCTTCGGGGAGCTTTCAAACCTAATGCCGCCTCTCGTTACGCGAACACAATTTGTAATTCCTCCAATAATCTTAGCAATCTTGGAATTGTCCGGCACCCTGTCTTTTCTCTCGTACGATTGGAAATGTCTCTCGGAGACCTTGCAAGTTCTCGCTGTTCTTTCGTCTTAATGAGCACTCTGGGGGAATCATGGTTTCCTCCTTCTGATCTCAAACTGATGGAAAGTAAAATCCGATTGTTTCAGATCAACAACGTTCTTTCTTTTTCTTCTTTTATAAGTATATTCTTGTCGTGGAGTAAAGGTTTGTTTCAGTTGGAGGTTCAATTAGCTGAAAGTGGGTTTTGGATCTGAGAAATTTTATTCTCGAATTTCTTTTTGTTTCGAAAATGTTTGAGCGATTTTGCACGTTCGTCGAGTGTTTCGGAGTTTTTTTTTTAATATTTCTGGGAACTCTAGAGTTTCTAGAAACTTGGAACAATGGGAGATAGTTAGTTTGGAGTTTCTAGAACTTTTTCAAGAATTTTTCCTTTTTCAAAGTTTAATGTATTAAAGGAAATTGAGTTTGCCGATAGAGTGGAAAAATTGCTTCGTTATAGAAAATTCAATCGTTACGTTATCATTCTTCTGATAGCAGGATAATTTGTTTTGTACACTCGCGATACAAAATATGGTCTGTCAGGAATATTCGATCTGTAATTAGCGGTTGAAGATAAGTACTTACTGAAAGAGTCACAAAACATAGAATATAAAATGTTGTGCAACAACTTATTAATATTAATCTATCATTCTTTGGGAAATTTGTCATACTTCCTCGTGCCTTGACAATAATTATTTTCCTCATTCACGTTTATCAATTTGCCTCACTTGTCACGATCCATGAAAAAGTAAGAGATCTTTTAAAAATTCCAAAATTTGATTACGACCAAATTGCGGAGTTTTACGTCTTTAACTTTAAAGACAGAATGCGATAAAGTACGCAAAATATGCTCGGAGCACACTGTCCTCTGTAACATTCGGCACGAGGGATACCATCGGGATTCTATTTTCTCAATCTTCACACTTTCAAAAAGATCCACAAAAATTCGTGATGAAATTCTGCTGCTGAAAGAAGGAATGCACCGTTGATCGTGAGAGGGTTGATTCATCGGTCGATCGATTCAGCTGGAATTCGCGACGGATCGTGTAATGGCAGCCTTCGAGCCGCTATTTCCTCTTCAACGAGTAACGATGGCGTGAGTAATAACGAGACAAAATGTTGCATGCCGAGAACGACGTTCGTAAGAACGAACATTCCAGTAAACACGTTGTCCGTTTTTTTTTTTTTTTTCTTTCTTCCTCGATCGCGATCGTGTAAGAACCGATCTCCAGCGTCTCCAGGGGAGATCGCTTTCGAGAATCGTTCTGGATGGAATTTCCGCGCGCGATGCCGTGACGAGACGTGATTTCCGCCGACTCGTCGCAGGAAATAATTTTGTACTTCGCCGTAATCAAATTTCACGAATCATATAATTACAGTTGTGTTTCTAATATTTTTCTATTCGCTCGATCAAATCATTTGTACGTTCGTTCAGCCGTTCGTCCATTTATTTACGTTTCTTTTTTTTTTTATAATCGATAGGATATAAGATCATTTTTTAAAAGACTTTGGAAGAGAAATATTTTAAGTGGACTGATTGTGAGAAAGAATGGCTATTGGATAATATACATATTGTTCGTTTACCACCTTTTCCTTTTATTTTTCTGTGTTTCATATCTTTGACGACAAAATGTAAATTAATGTCTGAAAAACTGACGACTCCTTCAAGGTATATAGATAATTCTAAAACATAGATAGATAATTCTAATACATTTTCACGTGCAAATAGGATTCAAGAAATTATGTTATCGCTCGAATGATGAAAACATTTCCTCATAAGTTAACGCAATTCAAAAAGCATCGCTCGTATTATTCAACGACACAGTTGCATGGAATATTAACTCTGAAATAGCGTCGTCGAGTTACGAATTACTTTAGTAATTTATTTACGTTCGGTTACGACGTTAGGTTAAATTAAATTGAATGTTAAATATTCCAAAATTAAGTAACGTCAAGGCAAAATAATGATAATACTAGTTGCGGTTTAAAAGTAAATTGAGATGTTAATATAATTTTGACGTAATTTGTGTTATTGTTAGATATCTAGATTTCATGTTCAAAAATGCACAAATCATGCAAAATACAATAATTCAATACAGATTTCTAATTTGGCTCTAGTTTTTCAATTTTACTCACGAAAATATGAGTTTTTATAAATTATTACTGTGTCATTGCAACTTTGTTACCTGCTTCTTCTTCCGAGCAAATCAAGTTTTTTCCCCTTCTTTACAAACTTGTTAAAGCAACGCAAGCATCTCCGCAATGAAAACTAGCGTGCTGCACGTCTCTCATCGTATTATCATAAAGTGATAAACTACTCGACCAACATTCCATTCTCTCGATTCAACGAACGAAAAAAAAAAAAAAAAAAAAAAAAAAAAAAAAAAAAGAAAAAAAAAACGAAAGAAATCCCTGAAAAAGCGGAAAAAGCGTATTTTTCGGGGATCGTTCGGAAGAAATGCCGCGGTGAAGATATCGAGTTCTTGCGGTCTTCCGCCTCTATCTTCTCGTATCGTTTTACAACACGTGCCCGCAGAAATATCCTATTCGTTCTTTCTTTTTTTCGTTCTCCTCTTCTGCGAACAAAGCAAGTTCCAAAAAAGAAAACTGCATCGGACTGCAGTTAAAAATACCCGACGGCGCTGTTAGCGGAACGAGTTTCGTTTTTCTCGAGAAAAGTATGCGGGAGGTATGCGAAATCGAGGCATGGCTCGATTGTCCATGTTTCGCAAACGTTTCCTTATCTTTTAGGACAAATATTCGTTGCGAGGTTTTTGCTTCGTGGCAGAAGATCAAGTTCGGTTCGTTAACTACGGTTCGATGGAACGCTCCTAACTTTGGTAATTCGAGTTTGTTTACTTCTTTTTTTCTTTTTTAACTTTTGTCGTCAGTCGAATGCACAGTATGCGAACGTGGTGTTAACTTTTTAGCATTTAGAAACAGGATTTGTAATTTGTAATTTGAGTACTCCGGATATTAGAATATTTGTCATGTTGTTGCCTAACTTTGACCACTACGATGCCCCAGATTTAACTAAATTAAGACATCTAGGGATTAACTGATGCTCAAAAGAATGAACTTGGCAGAAAAAGGTTCGTTACATTTGTACGTGTTTCACTTCAATACTATCGTAATATCGCTTAAATGTTAATTCATACAGTTTGATAATTACATCCGTATCGTAAAGCTAACAATACGTATCATTGCCGACATTAATTACTTTTCAAATATTATCAACGTCAACGTTATCAGTAACAGCTTGTCATTAACCACGGCAATATTTCATGCGAATCAATGTCGGAATCCTTCAACCATTCAGCCAAACGAACCACTGCCAATGACTCACTTTATGTACGTCTTCTTGCCCCTCATCTGCAAATTAATGCAACATTTTACAAAAACTGGGGTCGTCGTTCGCCAGAAAGTCCCCGATCAAGAGTGATAAACGCAGGCAAACGTAGTTCGATCGGAGATGCACGAGCGAACGATGATTTCCTGGCGGCTGGAAGTGGCTTGCGCCGGAACCGCTGTCGGTTCCACGATCCACGTAATAACGCGTTAAATGCCGTGGAAGTGGAACAGTGGAAAGGATTTTCCAATAGCACTGGAAAGTCCCGCTCTATTCCGAACGAAACGAGTTCCGTTTAATTTCCGAGAGCCGGTGATAAATGAAAATGGCGGCTCCTCGTGCAAGATCCGCGGTGAACGGGGCTCTTCGATGTTTGCCCTCCCCTTTCGCGAAGAGAAAAACTTCTTCCTATAAAATTGAATATTCATTCTCTTCGCGTTTTCTTTCGTTTCTTTTTATTTTATTTTTACGTAAATTTTACTTGTTGCAAAGTTAAATTAAATATCGTCCAACGTTAGGGTCCAAGGATAATGCCTTTTACCAAAGCTGATCCTTTGTTTCCCTTTCTGAAAATTTCTGCGGCAATTTAATTCGACACTTGAGTAACAGGAGAAATAGAGAAAGGTGACATCTCGCGTTCTCACATTCTGTGCTTCTTCGTATTTTCATTCTTTTTATTTCGCACTCTCCTACTGACGAATTCATTGTAGATATTCGAGGCTTGAACAGTGAAAATGTACAGAATAGAATAAAAATTTTCTTTCCTTTGCTGAAGCTGATGCTCAGAAACTGTAAGAAGTATCTGCATTTAAAATTTAAGTAACAAGAAAGCATAAACGAATTAACCAATGAATTGATATGTAAGAAAGTTTTAATTAAAAATTAATATATATATATATATATATAACAATTACAAACATCTTGTACATGTCTTGATTTTCCTCGAATCGTGTATTATCGATACGTCCAGAGGAAAATTAGTACGCGAAACGCGTTTCTAGTGATGAAGATCAATAATTAAGTCCGAGGGAAATCTAGTCAGACCGATGTGCAATTACTCGTGCAAACGTTTTCTCGCACGTTTCCCCGCACTTGATCGACACATACACACGTATATCATAACTAATAACTACAATTATAATTTTTCGAATTGTTCGACTAACTATATAATAACTTACGACTATAACTATAATTTAACTAACTATGATTATAATTTTTCGAATAATCTCTCGAATCGTCATTTAAACGACAATAATCAAAGCAAGTGGATTTATCGCAACTACTTCCATTTTTGTCTAAACGGAAGTCAGCAAATTTAGTTTCGACAAAAATATCCGTGTTTTTTCGAAAAATTAACCGGTTCGATCGTCGAAACCCAAGAAACGATGCACGAACCACGAAAATTGAAATAGAAACGCAAGAAAATTCCCCGTTATAAATAGTCACGGTTTCAACTACTCCCTTCTTGATCTATCTCTGCAACGTTACGACTCTCGTACGTAAAAAACACGGGCTGGCGTTCCAAAAATCGATCTGGATCAAGAAAAAAAAAAAAAAGTTCGCCTTTTTTTATTCTCCTCCTCCTCGATCTTCTTCCGTAACGCGTATAACACGGCCAATGGCGTAGAAAATGCGACGCGTTCCCTCGCCGCGTTGAGGCTCGTTAAGGCTCTCTCGGGCGGAGAAGAAGTTAACGGCGTCGTGAAACCGGAGGCATTGACACCAACCAGACACGGAGGAGGATCGATATGTCGGCCAGTGGAAGCAGCGGACGGATTCGATCGAGAGCTGGCGTCGTCCTCAACGCGACGGAGACGGGATGGGTAAATGCCGAGTGAAAAGGCTGCGCCAGCAATCACGCACCATCGCGATTAAACGTAATCTTCTAATAACGTGTCAACTGGCAGCCACAACAGCATAATTCGCCGAAAGGGGCTCCCGGGGGGAGCGAAGAAGAATTCTCGATGGCGAGCAACCGAAGCGGAGGGACAGAGACGTGGAAGAAGTGGAAGGCACCAGTGATGTCTGCAGAGACACTTGCTCACAGAGTGATTGCCCACGAGCTAGATTTTTATCCCGTCCTCTTTAGCCTCCTTATTGTTGCTTTCGTAACCGTAGGTACGCTTGTTACAATTTTCAACAGCAAACGCGAATCTTCGTTGAAGTTTCCATTTTGTCTCAATTGGGTTGTCCGGAAAGTTCGTGCCGATTTAATATAAATTATTTTAACATTTAATAAATGTATATACTACAATTTAAATCTTCTGCGTTTCAATTTTCCTTCAAAATCGGCACCAACTTTCCGGACAATCCAATATTTTGTGACACGAGTCTGGGGAATTTCATTCGTGAAAGTTGCTTTGAGCAGATTCAATTGTTAATAATTCACGTTCAATCATATTTTGACATTGATTAGTTTGAATACTTTTACAAATTTTTTGTGTACTTATACTCCATCTTTTAACTGGAAATAATATCTCTGGAAGTTCTTTTATATATGTATATGTAGATGAAGAAGAATTTAATTTAACTCTCTCCGGAGTTAAATGGGATTGTTGATATTTCATTGCTTGCGAGTTTCTTTCCTCTGCAATATGGCAGAGAAATATTTCTCAAATATTTTGTAAAATTGAAAAATAATGAAAAAATTGGAAAAAATCTAGAACGATCCAGAAATATTAAACTGTATGAACAAATAAATTTCTCCGCGAGGTGTTAATATTAGAAGAAACAGGAAAAAGGGAAGGGCTGTTAATATTATCTGACAGATATATGTATACTGTACGAGGAAATTTGAAAGAATTGTCGAGAGATAATAAATCCGTCTATTACTGGAGGGAGAATTTGATTCAACGTGTACTGAAAGCGGTACAAAAGATATGCAAATGGGATTGTTAATGAATCTACGAGAATGTTATTCTGTGTCACGTGTCGCACAAAACATGGACGCAAGCGACCAAGGACAATTATTCATTAAGCGTCGTAATCAAAGGAAATTTTAATTCGACGTTAAGGAGAAAAGAATTTGACATCGAGATATGAATCGAGGAATTAATGCAAATGACACGGTCTGCAAAAACTGCGAGTTAATTTTA
>KQ435812.1:64812-83204 GCA_001276565.1 Melipona quadrifasciata
TTTAGCTTTAATTTAATTTTCCTTAATTTCAATTTAACTTAAAATTCAACGATTTAATAATTAATTAATAATAGCATTCATTTAAAGACAATAGGATCGATAGAAAGTAGCATAATTCAATCGGTTTCTCTTTAGAAAAAGTAAGACATGACGGAATAAAATGTATAATGTGTTAAAAATATATATTAGATTGTCCCATAAGTTTCTTCCGCGCCACGCTATGAGTGACTCTAAGTGGCTGTATTTATATGAACATGCAGACTTATCTCTTAGCCGTTTATGGCATCGGTTTCAGTCGTCTCAGAGCTCTTTCAAAGTACGTTTCGTTGGTGACAAAGTCTCTTTTAAAATTTTTTCTGCACCGTTCAATACGGAGAGCCAAAAGATGCATTTGCGGCATGTTATGCTTCATTGCTTTAAAAAAGGCAATAGTGCAAAGGACACTGCAGACGAGATTTTCACCGTTTACGGGAGTGTTACTACCACTATTAGGACCGTCGGCAATTGGTTTAGGAAATTTAGAGCTGGCAAATTTGGAGTTGAAAGATGAAGACCGCAGCGGCCGCCCAGCGTAGACTGATACGGACATTATCAAGACTGTGCTCACTGAAAATCCACGATATAGTGTGCGTGAGATAGTGGATGCCACTAATATTTCCAAGACAACGGTACATAAGCATTTAATCAAGATAGGATATGCGAATCGATATGAAGTTTGGGTCCCACACCTATTGACGGAGCCCGGCCTTACGAACCGCGTCTCTACGTGCGATTTGCTTCTCCAGCGACACGAAAGGGATCCTTTCTTAAAGAGGCTTGTCACTGGAGACGAGACTTGGATTTTATACCAAAATGCGCATCGAAAACGCACTTTGTCCAAGGAAAGTAGACCTTCAACTGTTGCGAAGCCTGGACTTCATCCGAAGAAAGTTCTTCTGTGCATTTGGTGGGACTGGAAAGGTGTAGTGTACTACGAGCTCCTTCCTCAAGATGATACGATCAATGCTGACAAATATTACAATCAACTGGATCAATTGAAAGCAGCCAGTAGCAGAAAAACGGCCAGAATTGGCGAACCGACGAGGCGTCGTTTTCCATCACGACAACGCAAGACCGCATGTTGCGTTAGCCGTAAGGCAAAAATGATTACAGTTTGATTGGGACGTTCTACCTCATCCTCCATACTCCCCAGACCTTGCTCCATCCGATTACTACTTGTTCCTCTCCTTAAAAAATTCTCTCCGTGGTAAACCTTTCAAATCCATAAGCGAAATAAAAACGCACCTATTTTACAAGTAAACTTAAACAATTTTGGAAAGAGGGCATAATGAGGCTTCCTGAGAGATGGAAGAAGGTTACAGAACAGAACGGTTCATATATAACATAATAAATCCATCTTAAACAAAAAATATCGTATATTCATTTCGCATCAAAAAAAGGGAAGATACTTATGGGACAACCTAATACAATTTTCGAAAAAATTTATGCATGTACTAGATTTCGAAAAGTGTTGGATTATTTGACGTTGCTATCGTTAATTTCTCTTAATGTAATTCTAATTATCTACGTTTTGTAAAATACACTAGAGTATATACTGTAAGAGAAATGATATGTCGCTAAATAACGATATATTATTGACAAAAGAAAAAAAAGAAATAGAAACACATTGAAACAATTTTTCTTCAAAAAAAATTGGGAAATCACGAAAAGCGCTGTTAGATGAAATAAATGATTACCTGGAACAGGCCGCTGGCGGTTGATCGATGAATTTTATTTATATATTTCACAGGGCACACGCAGTATTTCACGTTCGACGACACAAACACAGAAGTGACGTCGATAGCACTCAGCTTTTATTCGGGACTGTTCGCTTACAACGGCTGGAACTACTTGAATTTTATCATTGAAGAGCTGAAGGATCCCGTCAAGTAAGCGGCTCATAAATCGTTCCTTTAAATGCTTGAAAAGAAAAACAAAAAAAAGTGCGATCGTTGCTAAAGCTAACAATGCAAATGGCTGAAAGATAACGGGATAATTTTGTTGGATAGCTAAAAATATCAACAATATCCTTCGTACTTAGAACTATCGACGACTTAAAGCACGAAATTTTTATTGAAGTAACATTAAAGTTAGAAAAAAAAAAAAAATACTGTCAATAGTTCTAGCGTTAAATTGTAGTAAGGATTTGATTTTTAATTACTTACTTACTCATTTTCAATTACGTGGCTTACTTTTCATCTGTTTTTACCACTTTTGTTCCGGTTTTCAGGAATTTGCCAAAGGCCATTGCTATCTCGTGCGTCTTGGTTACCACTGTCTACGTTTTTGCGAACATGGCATTTTACACGACCCTGAGTCCAGTGGAGGTGCTTGGTAGCGAGGCTGTGGCAGTTGTAAGTTAATTTCAACATTAAAAAGAAATTAGTAATCAATTTAATAATTGGATGAAATGATTAGTCATTGAATTAAATTTATTCAGTACTGTTAAAAAAAAAAAAAAAAGAAAGACTAGATCACTGGATTTCTATCATGTTATTAAAAAAAAAATTAGCTCTTTTAATCTTGTATTATTATTTCTTTGTAATTTAATAATTACGCGCAAGTCTTGCAGAGTCTTGCCTCAAAAGTTTGATTCAATTTCATCCAGAGGTTTCCAAATTTTATTTATCGTCAATCTGATGATCCACTTGATACGTTCATTTCATAACATCAATTTAATATTTCATTCTTCTTTTAATTTACCTCGCTGTCAAATATTGGTTATTCAAAATGTATCCTTTGTTTAAAAAAATCAGCTACGTACATATTTATACTTGTTGCAAACGAGATGATGACTTCATTTTCTATTTTACGTCTTTCTCTTGTTTTTCTTTCTCACGTTCGCGAATCGTTTATTCGGCATGTTCGCCTGGCTGATCCCAGTGTTTGTCGCTCTTTCAACGTTCGGTGCTGTAAATGGAATTCTTCTGACATCCTCCAGATTGTTCTACGCTGGCGCCTGCGAGGGACAAATGCCTGAAATATTGACGATGATTCAAATTTCGAGGCTCACCCCTACGCCGGCTGTTCTTTGCATGGTACACCATTATAGAATATCACGCTGAAAAAGAAAATTAAATAAATGACACAACGATATAATAATTTTTCTAGTTTACGTGTTCAAGATCAATTCGTACGCTCGTTAATGGAAACTTCTCTTTTTACGAGTTTCATAATTTCTCTAAAAGTGCCTGTAATGTTTGTTCCGGGATATTTGTACAACAAAAGTGTCGAAAATCCCCACAAAAGTGTTAAATTGTCCAAAGAGTAATCTCAACAGAGACTATTGTGGTGGATGATTGCAAACTGTTTATGTTTAATCTGTTGCAGACCCTGCTGTCCATGCTGTACCTTTGTTCTTCCGACATCTTCGCTCTCATCAATTACGTTGGCTTCGCCACTTGGGTACGTAGGATTTCATAGTCACAGAAATTTCACCCGCTTTTTAAAAATTAATTCATCTCAATCTTGCTAAAAGTATTCTCGCTAAAGGGTTTTCTACTTTGTCCCCATTGCATATTGAAAAATCACAAATCGATCAACACTGCTAAAAGTTCTCGATTCTTGAAAAACTTCTCACGAAACTTGGACAGAGAGGGAAGAAGAGAAACGCTATTGTACGGAGAGAAGAAGATTCATTGAAATTTCTTTTCAAAACCCAGCCATTTTACATAGTTTAGCACAATGCAAACTGAAATTTGTCTAATTGCCCGTCGTTTCGAAGGCACGTGTACAACATTGTTGCACGCGCATGCGGGTCACGTTTAGAAACTGTTTGGTGGAATCAGCGCGACCGGACGAGTGACAATTTTCTAATTGGCACATGCTGCGCTTCGTATAATTGACAATACTGCCGCAGAACGTAAAACGTGTATTCGATTTCGTAAAATGTTAGCTCTTCGCTTTCTTACAACAGAAGAAAAATGAAACAAAAAGAGGAAGAAGAATTAAATAATGAATTAAATTGACGATGACGAGAAGAATAGATAATTATGTTAAAGATCGCGGAATTATGAAAAGAACTGCACGACTCGTACCCCAGTACGATTCGTTTCACTGAAAGGCCCAGAAGCAACTGTTCTGACTAGGAAACGAAGACTTTTTAGTCATAAAATTTTATTGACGTGCAAACATTTGAAGTACCAGACAACGCCACTCCTACTCGGAGTCTAGCCCACGCCTCCTCGTTAATCACGTGACTCAAATCGACCAATCGTTAATTTTCGTTGCATCAGCGTTGCACCTGAAGAGGCACCCCGATTTCTGGGTTACCCCCGCTAAAATCACCTTCAGTGATAAAAAAAGGAGAAAAGATAATGGTGAGAATTCTTTCTTTTCTTCTAGTTGAGCATAGGCGTGTCTGTCTTGTGTCTACCGTGGCTCAGATGGACGCAGCCAAAATTGCCGAGGCCCATCAAAGTGAACCTCTTCTTCCCCGTAATATATATCCTCGCCACCCTCTTCGTAACCATCGTGCCCATGTACGCCAGTCCTAAGGAAACAGGTACATCTCCTATTTATTAATTGATAAATTATATCCTTATTAATTAACGATTGATTGGCAATATTTATGCAATTTTCCATCTCGATCAAAAACACTTACTAAGCGTTGTAACGTTTGCTCTAAAAATATATATATATATATTTTTTTTTCGTTTAAATTTTATATTCTACAAATTTTTATAACATAATTTGTATTTAATTAATGACTTATATTGGGTGTAGAAATTAATTCAGCCCTTTTCTTCTTTGGACTCTAAATATGCCAATTTGGATGAGAAATTGAATTGTTGAAATTCAATTGTAAAACAACGCACTCGCAGATTTTCGTTTTTCGAATATTCAACGCGAACAACAAATTTCTGATTTTTCCAGGATATGGTTGCCTGATGATCTTCACCTCCGTACCTGTGTATTTCGTGTTTATCTCGTGGAAAAGCAAGCCCAAGTGCTTCCAGAAAGCAGTCGGTAAGCAGAACATGCGATTATCTTCCCCGGCAGAAAAATGAACAATCGTTCTATCGATAGTGAAGAAGGAACATCCAGTTTGTTGTTCCATTCGTGTTTCAAAGAGCAGTCGATCTTTCACTTCCACCTCTTTGTTTTTATCGATGAACGTAGGATCCTTTTTTGTTCTGTTTTCCCTTTAATTGCCAAACTCTGTTCCCGCAGGCGCCGTTACCAAAACATTGCAGAAGATGATGGTAGTCGTCGGACCAAAGACTAAGGTTTCAGAGAAGAAAATGATACACTATCACATAATTTTACTCTCTTTCATGTCACGCATGCTTAGCATCCGTTGATTTCTGTCATCGAACCCGGTCCAAGCTCGTTGCTTTTTCGATCATCCGTGCATGCTCGTCGGTTTTTCACAAAAGGGTCTCGACACTTCGCGAGCACCGTATCATCACGTTTCTTTTCCGATTGTTAATATCAAGATATAGTCATCTTGCGTAGTCCTTGTTGCATTACGATTTCCATGTTCTCGTCGCTAGTCAGAATTTGAATCGTTTAAGCAAATATTCGTCCGTATTTCCTTTGATCTCTCATTTCGCTCGGATGAAGATTTTCATATTGTTTCTGCGTACATAGTTTGTGTTATAATGTGATATATATATATATATAGTTATATTATAATACAATAATATATTTTGATGTGATATATATTTCACACGTATCGTATAGTTTTGTATCAAATTTGACGAGTATTTAGATTACGTTTGCTCAAACATTGTTCAAATTTACGTTTGCATGTTGCATTAACATGATCAGCACCACGCACACTAACTCGTACAGTGGTTCTTACCCTCGGTGCACCCAGTACAAATTGCGATTAACTGATAAAATCGAAATCGAAGTCCGACCGCTGACTCTTGCAGCTTGAATTAGTCGATCGTGGTGTCGTCAAACGAATAATTAATCCATCTTCAGATCTTTTGAATTGTACTCTGAAATTCGTAAAAAGTGTATTATTAATTACGTATACATATACATAATAAATATTATTGTACGTAAATATGCATATAATGAGATTAAAGATTAAAAATAAAGATAAAGTTGAAAGAAGTTTGAATGATTGTGTGCAAAACAATGAAATCTTGTGCACGTTGTTTGATAATTACTGTATCTTTTACATATGTATACAATTGTGGATCATTGTTTTCCATCTCGATTTACGATTTGACGACTCCACGTCAAGACTGAAACTTTAACTAACCATCTACTTATCTCACCGAGAATGCACCATTCGAGGCAAATTAACGATCCTAATTCCGCGTAATTGTTGCTTTTACAGTAAGAATCACGAAGTTCCTGCAGAAGATAATGCTGGTCGTCGGCAAGTCGAAACCCGCTCGGGTTTAACCGCAGCCAGAATGGATCTTCAGCCTCCACAACGATGACTTCCGGTCCCAAGAGAACCAGACGCCACTCGGGAAGCTCAGAGAGTACTTCCGAGAGAAATTCACTCCGCGTTCACCCGGAAGGCAAATTTGAGAAATTCACGCGGACTGTCAAAAATATCAGGCTCTAGTTTCATTCTCAGCTAGATAGTAAAGTGTAATAATTTTGGAATTTAGAGTCTGTAGAGAGTAGATTTCTCAAATTTTCACCGGATTACAAAAATACTTGAATGTCAAGGAGCTGACCAAGCTCTGCGAGCTCTGTTTAACCATTATGAACGAAGACTGTGTATTTTTATGCATTCATGAGTAATTAAGAAATCAAGATTTGCTGAAGAAAGCAAAAATATGCACAAAGAGCGTTACTTTCTAACGAAACAAGTGTTGCATTTAATTTCCATTCCTTTAGTGAGAATACAAATTTTACATAAAAATACACAGTCATCTGGTTCACAAATCACAGTGTATCACCTTGTGAAATTTGAAACAATCTTGTTGATCTCCCGAGTGCAACAAGCGTCCTTATTAGAGGCAGCCATATCGAATTAGGACGCCTGGCAGTTGATAGTGTCACCATGTGAGAAATCTGGTTCTCTCGTCTCGGACGACATCTTTGTTAATCGTGGTTCTAAGATATCCGCGGTGAATTATCATCCACGCGATTCCAACGCGGAGGTGTAACATCATAAACAACTACAAGGCCACAAAGAAATTAAAAAAAGAAAAAAGAAGTATAATATTTTGACACAAAGGAGCGCCGAGAATCTGGCAACTTAGCTAGGAAGGAAAACGTGATTTGCTCCTCTTGATTGGACACGTGGATGCACGACTTGAGAGAGACGTTTTATTGTTATCACACCATTTCATTGCACATTGTATCATCTTCATTCTCGATGATCTTCGCGACCCTTCGTTTCTGTTGTTGCTAATTACTGAATCTTTGCATTCAACAGTCTCTTCCCGCCATCGAATATTCGGAAAAGCAAATCCTTTGCGGTCCTTTATGCAAATTTACGCAACTTTGTTCAACTGAATTAATGCGACACTGCGTTGCGACATTAACGCAAAATGTATCTCTCCCATCCGCAAGTGAAATGTGTTGTCGCTCGTAAAAATGTTGATCTTCAGAATTTGAAGGGGTTGTTCCCGATTCACGCGACACTGCGTTGCATTTACTATGAATTTTATTACGAATTCATATAAATTTTATCTTGATACGAATTTCGTCTTGACTATTATTGCGTATCGATGTCAGTTTGAATCGCGTTGTTTTTTAATTAACAAAGTAACGTCAAAGCTCTCGTTTCTTCCGAGAAATGTACTTTTTCGACCTGTATCGTTCGTCGAACATTGAAGAAATATGTTTAGATATTGAAATAATAACACGTGGTTCTGCGAGCAATTGCGAATAGTTCTCGGATCTATGGAATATTGAAAATGCACGAAGAAACGAAGGGTGGGATCATCGTAGCGCGCTGGCACTCGACCGCATAATACAATGATCGTGTTTTACTGCCACTGTCGTTGGCGCGTGCACCATAAATACACCATAGAATGCGCGAGCGAAATTTCAATTCACGTGAGAAATTTACGGACAGCCACTCGAGTGACTCTGACTCTTGGCTCAAACACTTTTCCCCCCCTCCCTTTTTACTTCCTTTTTTATTAAATTTTGAACGCACGTTTGTGAACAGAGAACGATAACAAAAGGAACAAATTTTAGTTTCGCGTCTTCGCGAAGAGCAGAGCAAGCCTACGAGCTTACGAGCGGGTGTTCAGGGTTTTTATACTTTTTTCTTTTTTTTCTTTAAGCGTGATTTTAGAACGATTTTACTCGATCTTCTAGTATTTTGTTTCTTTTTTATCGATCATTCCACTTTGTTTGTTTCCTCTCTCTCTCTCTCTCCCCCTCCCCTTTCTCTCTTTTTTTTCTTACGATGGATGGATGGATGCAGCGTGAATGGGCAAGAGACGCAAAAGGAAAGATCGTACCGAGTTCAAATCTTCAACTGGCGGGATAGGCACCGAATAAACAGGTTTCTCAATTTTTTTCTCGCCCGATTGTGAACTCGATTGTATTAACGCATTTCATGTTCCTTTGCGTTCGATAAATATATGCAAGTGTTAAGCGTAGCACTGATTAACAGAACTGATTAGCTCAAGATCGCGTCTCGACCGTGTGACTGTTCCACGAGTGAAAATTTGTCTCTTGCACTCTCGACGGGAGAAACGTAGCAGAAATGGTCAGAAATCTTACGAAGGAAGCTTCGTTCAACAAACGACTCCGCTGCGTTTCTTCCAATTTCGCTAAACCTGAAACTGTCTTGAACTTTGTACGTTTTACTTTCGCCTTGTACGAAACGATTTTTAAACGATGCGGATTTGTAAAAGGAGGGGGGGGGGACAAATTCGAGATGAGAGAATAGAAATTAAATTGTGATGGGGAATTGAAGAGACCCTCAGTGTGGTGTTGAGGATTGCGGGTTCTGCCTCGAGTTTGCACAAGTCACGATACTTTTTTTCTTTTGTGTGTGTTTTATTAAATAGCAGGTGAAAAAAAAAAAACGAAAGGGGAGAAATGTCAGTCAGCTCGTGAGATTGTCCTGTCCAGATTGAACGAATTCTGATTTAGCTGATAATACTAAGAGAATTTCTTCTTCAAGACTTGACGCTTTGTCTCGCTCTCTGGTCGCTCATGGACGCCATTGTTTACGCGCTGTGACTTTCGCGGCACAGACACGTGTTCTCCATTTCTCGGGATTTCTGTGAGATTTAGAATTTGCGGGAATTACTCGGCGACGAACGCGACATATCTCGAAAAATATCACGATAATTTCCGAAGTGTAAGTCATCTTTTATCTCGGTGAAAGAAACCAGTTACAATCGTCGCGTTTCCCTTTTCCTTTTGTTTTCGTAAAGTTTCTCGATTTGTCGCGGTTTCCAAGACGGACGATAGAGAAGAAGTTGGAAGAAGATTGCAATATTCTTCGGCAAACCGACAAGTTTGAAGATCTCGAAATTTTTGTTGGCGAACGACAAGCCAAGATCGTTCGCGAAAGGAGAACGAGCGAGATATTTGTTCTTACTGAGACGAGTGAAAGAGGGACGACAAAATTCCAGCATATCTGTAGCGAAACTATCCTAGGACCAAGCTGAAGCTAAGCTTTTTCTAAAACAAAGAAAAAAATGGACTCTCCAAAGGGGTCATCTCTCGGAGCCAGATCTCGTCTAATTTAACGAAACGTCCTGCTGCGTCCACGATCCTAAAATAATTTACACAGTTAGTCACTTGCCAGCCTCGGCGGTTCGCCAGTTTCAAATTTTTCTTCCCTTGGTGGCCAGAAAATCGAGATAAGCGAATTAATCGATTAATTGAATTTATTACCTCTTGGAAAAGGTACTTACGTATTTTTGAAAAATTCGCAAATTTTCAACTCTCCTGCCTTTTTGAATTTTGAAACGATCGACTTATCAGTCACCCTGAAGAAATAAAAAGTTTGCAAATTTTTTCGCCCTTTTATCTGTTTCATATACTCGTACATTTAAATACAATTAAATACAATAGGTACTTTCTGCGAGATTTTGATTGATTTATTATCATTTCTAAATCATTCTTCAACGCAGATTTCAATCTGCGAGAAAGTGAGATTTTGGTATTTGTCGTCTAACTTTCTGCCCACTCTGTACATTTCAATGCTGATCGCGACTGCTGGTTAAAAAAATGTAGAAATTGAAATAGTCTGCACTGGAGTTCATAAATTGATAAGCGAAGTAACCACAACTTTTGCCCTAATTTCTCCATTGATGAACAAAAACGGAAGACGAATCGTCGAGGCTCTCGATTACGATTACTCTAGTTTCCCTAGTTTCCCTAGTTTAGCTGCGTTTTTTATGAAACATATTTCAACGATCATCGTGAAGTAACTCTCATGGAGAACTATCGATCAGGGTGTTCATCGTCACGTGGCCTAGTCGATCCTCGACAGTTTTAGCATTTCGTTTAGATCGGAGGATTTAAGAAGCCGAGCATAGTTATACAAGCGCCGGGTGTATCTCTTTCGTGAAAATACCAAGTGAATCGAAGAAGTCGGAATACTTAAAAATTAATTACGCTATCGACGTATTGTGAACTGCTAACTGAATAAAAGAACTGGAAACACGTCACAAAATACCAATTGCGATATTAAAGTATCGCTTAATTAATAATTCTCGAAAGTTTTGAAAAATATGATCAATCGAATCGTTCGATACTCGAGTTGAGTTAACAACGATCGAGTTGTTCAGTGCAATCTTTAATTCGCTCAGTTCCAATTCACTCTTGGTTGAGTAATGAGATTTAACTGCTAATTTCTCAGTTAAATCTTTGTGTTGAGTTAATTTTTTCTCGAATTGACAATTTCGAAAGTTCGAAGCACGGAAAGAGAAAACCAGCGCCACTGGACTGACACTAGCGGTATTTTTACAAATAAGTTTTAATAATTAAACGAGATTAATTAATCGCATACTTTTTCGTAGTGACAGTGTCGATGGCCACTCTGACGCACGTGACAATAACGCATCTGTCAATCTAATTGATTAGTTCGATGTAAGATTAAAAAAAAAAAGAAGAAGAGGAAGAAACAACAAAAATGAAAAGAAGAAGAATCGACGGGGGGGATGAAACAGTTGGCCGGAATTCGATTTTTGTATTATTTCTTTGTGTTGACGAAATACCAGCGTGTACTTGAAATGGCTTGCGAGAAAGAAGCGAAGAAACGTTTGTTTCGACTCACTTTGCTCTATACGTATGATGGTTGCATCGTTTTTTAACGCAACTTCCGGGATCTTGAAGGATTCCGAAAGTCTCGATTTAAAACGTTTAGAGATAGAAATAGAGAAAGGGAGAGAAAGAGAGGTTGTATTATTTTTATATTGTACATATAACAATAATATAACAGTGTAAAATACGTGGAAAGTTCGTAGAAAATGAAAGAACCGGAAGTTGAGGAGTTCTCCCTCCCCGTAAAATGAACTTCGTTCTTTAAAAAGAGTCGAAGCAATCCTCAAAAAGGTGTTTTAAGCGCGAGCTGAAAGCTCGTAAGTCGAATTAACGAAATTAACGAATGGTAAAAATGATAAAAACGCTGCAACCACGTTTGCGAGTATATCTAACAGCTGATACGTGCGAGTTCTTGGCGAAGCGCATAATTGAGAAGAGACGACGTGAAAGCAGGCAGTAGCTTAGGATCTAAACAAAGAAACAAGAATGAGATACCTTATGGGACGAGCAAACTGTGACAATATATTATATTATATAATACACATGTTACTTCCGCCAATCCCTTCAATCCCTTGTTGAGCGACTAATATCAACTTTTATGAAAAGAAGCAAAAAGAAGAAAAAAAAGAAATAGAATATCGTTGACAGTGGAATTGCAAGTATTGTTCGAAAAAAAAAGAAGAAAAATTGGTGAATGCAAATATAATACAAAAGCATTGCTTTGAAAGAAACACTGATTATTATTTTTTTTTTTCGTTTGTTTGTTTGTTAATGTCAAGATTCTTTTGGCGCGTATTTTTACAACGGGTTCTGTTTGAGAGTGATAATAATTAAATGGTAAAATTTTTGGTTATATGCGCGTCTATATTTGCATGTACAAACATATAAGTTATAAATACTATATATATTTATAATATTTATAACTTTGTCCACAGCAGTTGTACAATGTACAGAGATTACAAAAAAAAAGAGGAATTTCATTTGGCTTCGTCGGCGTATCAGGAACGAAAATTTGTTTCTCCCCGTTCCAATGGATTCGCTAATAATTATTACTACAATAGAAATTACGAAGCGAAAAGAAAGAATATCTATGTATTTCAAAAAAGGAGGGCAACAAATCGACTGCAGAAAGTTTTTCAGAATTTTTCAGAACGTATCTCGGTTAATGCTTTCGATACATTTTAATTTATTCGTT
Organism: Melipona quadrifasciata; assembly: GCA_001276565.1. NCBI lineage: Eukaryota > Metazoa > Arthropoda > Insecta > Hymenoptera > Apidae > Melipona > Melipona quadrifasciata. Next base: position 77,207 of record KQ435812.1, read on the forward strand.
TAGAGAGATTCGTGGTTCTTTCGTGTCATTTTCATCGTAATTAATCGCAAGGAAAAGAAAAACATAGAAATTCTATGAGAACTGTGACTAAAATTTTTATAAATTCGATGAGAAACAATAACTTCAACAAGCAACCTCGGGATAGTTTCAAAAAAAGAGCTAATATTGAAAGAGGTTTTAATATTTTATTCTTTAAAAATGTCATTGATCTCTCCCTTTTTTCAAATAATTTAACCGAGTACGACTCAAGAAAAGGATATTTTTTCAGAAATTCACTGGACGACTAAGCAAAAAAAAAAAGAAAGAAAGAAAGAAAAACAAAATTAATAAAATTAATATATCGTCGCCGAGACGCAAGCTAAAAAACGCGGGAAATTCAATCTACGGTAGCTAAATTACTTTTTTCAAAACTGGCCACGATCCACCGAGGATTCGCGCGATCACGGGTGTAAATAGTATTTGCAATAAATGCCAAGCTCAAAATAAACCGCAATCCCTTCAACGATGATTCTTCAGTTACATTTAATAAATAAACAGAATTCATTCGATATTTAAAAATAATTCGTAACAATCAATAACAAACATAATAATAATAACAACAACAACAACAACAATAATAGTACAGTAAAATTTCAATACAAAAGACAATGTCTGTTGAATTTCTAGCGAGAAACCTCGTACAAAAACAACCGTCGAGAGAAAGTTCCAAAAACCCGATTTATTTCAAATACTATTTCTCACCCTCCCCAGTTTCCGTTCGCCCGGCGGAAAGATTTCCACGGCGGGAAATGCACGTACACGTCCAACACACGTCGTTTCCATGGCATTTTAGTCTTTTATTTTACGCAGTTGCACGTGGCAGCGGGTAAAAAGGAGTGTGGAAGAAGGTATACGATATAAATACAGTGATAATCTCACGCGGAAAGTTCCTCACCCCCACGACGATTGAGGGTTTTCTTCTTCTCTCTCTTTTTTTTTTTTCTTTTTTCTCGTTTCTCTTTTCGTTTTCTGCCTACCGCTTGTATTCTTCCTGCACCTATACAAACACGCATATCTACGCCTAATTTAGTCGCATCCTGCTCGTACAGAATTATACAGCTATCGTTTAATATCATCGCTATCGTATATGTTATGTACAAAGGAGAACTCCCACGGAGTTTCTACTTTGCTGACAGCATTCGCGTAATTGTCGAGGCTCCTCCTCGGGGAAATACGCAGGGAATTGTCATCCCCCCCCGCCAGGTGAACAAGCGTCGTTGTGCTGTCAGTGCACCAAGCGATCGCAAAGGAATAACAGTTAACAATCTCTCTCTCTCTCTCTCTGTCGGCAATTTTCGTTTTGGACAATGATGGTCAAGTGATGTACAACGCCGTAATAACCACTGACTGACGTCACTGTTATGTGATTTTCTTTTTTTCCAGTAATTGGTAATTTGTAATTTTCAACAATTGCGAAGATTACTTTCAAAAGTAGTCTCGACGGGGTGATTAATTCGGAAGAAATCCTACCAGATTTTTCGCTGGCGAGTAACAAAGCAGTAAGGAACTTAAATAGAGAGCCACGCAATCATTAAATATCGGTTATTCCGATGCAACTTGGTCAGCCACGAAACGCCTCTCACGGTGTGTCCAGCTTCAACATTGCACGTAAAGTCGTCGCGAACAGTAAAAAGGTAAAACGGTTAAACACACACACACACACACGAACACTTGCACGAAAAAGTGGAATGATTTGATATTCGCGCCATCCATTCTACAACTCATCCCTCTCTTCGATTTACAATAAAAAAAAATGAAGAAAAAATTTCGTTCCTCGTCCTACGCCAAACGACGTAACGTACAAAATTGTCGTCGATAAAAAAAAGAAAGGAAGAAAAGAACGTTGAACGCCTACGCAATTTATACACGGTGTAAAAAGAGAAAGTAAACTGACGAATGGCTAAGGATATGCTTCGTACGAAGGAAGAGCAAGAGTTATGAAACGCTGTCTGTAGCGATGAGCTTTGAAAACATTTCGAACGAAACGCTCGAATTGCCTCAAGTGCGATTCGACGTTTGAACAGAGCGATAAACGAATCTTTAATTACCTTAAATTAAAAATTCGACGAACATTGAACCTTGAAGTCTGGAACAATTCCGATAAAATTCGAGGATGAGTTTTTGAAGAAATTAAGATTGAGATTCAAAAGGATAAGATTTTAAACATCGACTTCATACTCGAAGCGACATACACGAAGCGTCTTCAAGGTTCGTTGGAAACGCTTGGAGAAACGTCGAAGCTTCGAAATTGAGATTCAAGCCGCCCATCTCCGCCGACAGAGGCTGCTAAACGAGATTCGAGGACAGTTCTGTCCTCTAGAATTCGAGGTACATATACACGAGAATATCTCTTTGCCTCTTTTGAGCAAGGGACACGCACAAGCATCGTCGTCTTTCCTCGTCGGACGCACCCGACCACCAGGCTCGACGTCGTCCTCGAACACGGCCCGCGGGGAACGCATCGATAAAATTAGTTAAACACGTGCTGGAGGACATCGGACAAAATCACAGTTGAAAGCACTGAGAGATTCACTTTCTCGCAATCGGAAGTATCTGAACGATCCGGTACTGACTCGGTGACGCCGCGCGAACGGAGAAACTAATTACGCGATATCCTTCTGTCTCTCCCTCCCACCGTGTTGGTAATTAATTAATTGTTTACACGCTAACTTACGATATTAGGAGTAATGCAAAATTACGCCGCCTCGACGACCCGAGAATCAATCCCTCCTTCTTCCGCGGGTCTTCTATTTTTTTTATCAACACTTAAACGATCGACGTTGAATTCGAAATTGAATTAAAAACGACACGTCAATCTCAAGACTGGTGTATGTACTCCAAGATCGACAATAGTTTCTCGAGATCGTCGTCGACGGTCAAACAATGAGAATTTCTACCGCAATTTGTACGATTGACACGGTGTTGCGTCGTGAGCGATTAAAAACCCCCGACGTTTCGATCGACGAACGTTCGTTACCGATGTTCCCTCCATCGACGAGGCGTGAAATCGCATCGAAGAATCGTTCATCGTCGATGGAATCGGGTCGAACGACATAGATATGATCGGTAGGAGGTTCGCACCGTTACTTGTGGACTCATTAACAATACGCTTTCCTTTTAAATTTTAAATTACTAGATCGGTACCGCTTACGGAAACATACACGTCCGTTTACTTTAAATACGCAATAGTACATAAATATTACTAGCGAATAGGCTGTCAAGCGAACAGAGCGGTTAGATAAAGACAATTTATTCGGAAGAATCGCGTGTGTATAATCGTGTCGTTGTTGTTAAAACAATCGTATCAAACGGACAGTGAGATATTGTTCGTCGCTTGCCAGCCCATTCCACAATGTACATCAATTTGCCTCGGTGTTTGACGTATAATACAGATCCTTGGAAGAAGGGAAAGGAAGAAAAATAAAAGAGAATTCTAAATAAAGTGGCGAGAACCGGAGAGATTAATAAAACGAGCGCCACGCAACCGCGACGATTCATTCAATATTAAAAGAGATTGCTATTTCCAGGTTCGCTATCAGCCTCGTATTCTCGTTTTATATACTTGTCCGCCATCGATCTTTCAATGGCGCAAAAGACTCTTTTTTCTTTTTTCTTTTTTTTTTTTTTTCTCTCAACTTGTTGTTACCGTATAAATAAACTTGAGCGTGCTTGTGCCTGATGGTACTTGTACGCTTCGTCATCTGTGCGATTCGTCGAGCCCTTCGCTTTTTCTTCTTCTTTTCTCTTGCAAACAAAAAAACGTTCAGAAGGTACTGTCAAAGGTTCCTCGATACACTACACTCGAACCGGATTCACTTTTGGTACAGAGAGAGAACGAATCGCATACCAATTTGTGCGTATTTCAGGACGGGTTTCTCCTCGTTTCAAAACCATTCATACTAAAAAAAAAAAAAAAAGAAGAATTATGTATATACGTATATATATATATACACGCAAACATCCGTCAAAAAGTAAAAGTATTATCAAAACGCAGACTTTCAACGCTCCCTAAATGCATTTGCTTCCGCTCCGAGTCCCACTTGAGAAGAAACTTGAACAAATCAGGCGGACGATGATCCCATATAATAGTGCTCGAAATATTTTTTTTCCCTTTTTTCTTTCAACGTAACTGTACGTAAATTTATTGTGTTGCGCAGTTTCCAAAACGTCGAATTCATCCGCTACTTTGAGCAATGCGATACACACACGCGGTATGCATAAACGAAACTGGTAAGATTGTCGCTCAACAAAGAGAACACGTTGATAACCGCAAATAATCTTAGACCGTATCTTTCCGTGTTGCTCGGGAACAACCAGAGGATCGTACGCGTCGTAGAAAAAAAAAGAAAAAGAAAAAAAGAAAGAAAGAAACAAGTATCAAGAATACAAAAGATAGGCGATCCCGTGACTGTTCGGAGCAAATCAAAAGACTAATTGAAGAAGGTCGAATGCCTCGGAAAGGAAATACTTTTCAGTTCCTTAACGCGACCTCAGTTATTTTCGCGCGTACGTTTGCCTCGGTCGTTAATAACGCTCTTACTATCATTATCGCGTGTACACGCGCCCGTCGACTGCACCTAAGTACACACACGCGAAATTACATGCACGCGACCCCAATTATCGACGCGTAATTGCGCCGTTCGCAAACGTACATATCTACGCGTACGAGCGTCGCACGCGCGCGCGCACACACACACACACAGACAGACACACATACACACACGCCAACGCGCGAACGCTGAATTTGCATTCGCGTGCCTTGTATATTTGTGTACATTGGCGGTAACTGTTCTTGGGCACACAAACGCGCCGATTTAATAAGGAACGCAGCATTCGATAATGCCCGGTATACGTTGAGAAACTCTACAGCGAGTCTCCTCGATACACGTTTACTGGCTGCTCTATTTTACCGCGCACGCGACAATGACGTATAACGAGCGTATAACATTTTACAATCGGTACGCTTCGATGTGACGACTACGTTTACAGCATTGCACCCTTTTGTCGTTTCGTTTTCCAGCGAAAGCAACGTCTCCCCCAACAGACTTTGAAGATTTGGACACCCGCTGCTACAGGTATGAGTGTATAGCTCGAGCGTTATCATCTCTCGCGAGTATCGACGAGGAAGTCTTCGAGAGAAACCTGAGAATAACACGCGTCGGTGTGTGTGCTTCCAGCGTTGAAAGTGCCACCTCCTCTCGCCACCTGGCACCTCAGCTCGCTGATTCGTGTAGACGACAACATTCCAAACGGCGGCCAAAAAAAAGTCACGGAGCCGTTTCGTTCTTGTACCTTCGTTTCCTGTTTCAAAGCAGCTTCGGGCAGCATCTGAGCGCCCGTCGGCGCCGCCCGCAGCGACGGCGTCGCACGGACGACGACGTTGGTTGATTCACACTACTCGCGTTGTTCATCTTGGATCAGCTGGCTGGCATCTCGGAATTCTGGCTCTGCGACAGCTCCAGCAGATGGCACTCTGACAACGGTATCTGCCTTGTGCGGGCACTCTGCTTCTTCTGCAATTAAAATTGGAAGATATTGTGATGGAATAGTTAATCCACTCTGTACGCTGTCTAAAAGCAAGCTCCGAGTGGTGTTCCATCATTTTTATTATATGTTTTTAAAAATGGTGGATAAAATTCGCTACGCGTGTTATTAAATTAATCGAACATCTGAAGCTCAAATTCGATCTTTGTGAAATATATATATAAAAAAAATACATATGTATATTATGTATTATAAAATATTCAAAGCTTCACAAAATAAACTAGTTAGCCTATGAACAAGCTTTCTACGCGATCTACGTCTTCCATGATCGAGTTAAAAGCGAAAAACCACGAGTAAAAATGAAAAAGAAAAATCCACCTGTCTTCGGAATGGGAAGCAGCCTCTGTTCTCGTTATTCGGTGGTGGATGGTTGATCAGCAGATCAGGAGTAGGTGTGTTGTTAGGGCCTAGCACG
>KQ435812.1:116472-126563 GCA_001276565.1 Melipona quadrifasciata
CCTCCTCCCCCTCCCCCCCTCCCCTTTATTACCCTCGTTGCATATTAAAGACAAATCTACGAAATTTGAGTGTGTCGTTGCCAGATTGCGGATTCTTTTCGAATATAATTAAAGAAAAGGTTAATTTTTTAAATATTTGGATATTTTGAAAATTTTTATACAAAAGTATTATATATATAAAAAAAAGGTACTATGTATAAAAGTATTACGTACGATATTTTGTGCTTCGAAAGTATATTCAGATCGATCTTTTACATTTTTCTTATTGTCGACTTTTATCCGTAATCTTAATTACCTCGCGGCATTGAAACGTGTTAATTTTCTACGAGCCTACGTAAGTCTAACAACTGCTGTGGAAATTAAAAAAAAAACACCGTGAAAATACTCTCGAGCGACGTCCCTCGAAAGAAGCCCGCCGAAATGGAAACGTGACTTTGCGAAGACGAAGATGACGAGATGCCGGCTTCGAAAGTCTGTCACGGGGAGGGCTCAAAAATAGTCGTCAAACCGGCGACGAGCCACGTTCGACGTGACGCTCAGTGAAAACGTACTGTTCTAAGCTCCTGTCGGAAGGAAAAGGGATTCGAAGGCTGGAAAAGGGGAGAGAGACGCCGTGTTACCGACCGAGCGTGTGCCGTGGTCGCACGTCACGGACACGAGTGAACACACGGACGCGTTACACGTCGCTTACAAGACAGAAGAGACAGGTATAAACGGTCTTACGATGGTTTCTTCACGACGGGGGGTAGAGGCCGGCCGCTGCTGCAGAGAAGGGAGGCCTCAGGTTACGGCGTTCAAGCACACCCGGTATAACGCAACACGCACCGATAGCAGAGCACCGCGCGGTCGTAACAGCGACACGAAGAAAGCGCAATGGCCGACAAGCGCCTGTACCTCCGCTGATAGCTTCGATCTTTCCTGGCCGCTGGTGTACACCACGCACTCGGTCTGTCTCTCGTTCGAGGACCGACACACGCGCACGACACGCCTCCTCCGAGTCTCTCAGACGAATACCAGCCGCGGACGCGTTCCTTTCGTGTAACGAACGGAGCCAGGGACGGTTCGCACTGTGTCCGATCGTATGAACCCGCTGCCACTCGCGCCAGACCGCCACACACCGTCCCATCCGCTGGATAAAAACCGACTGGCTGGCATGCTCCTTCGCGAGCCGCGATGCACCGCCACGGATGAGGAGGTTAGGTGGAGGGGACATGTCGGGACACCCGGAGAACGACGCCTCCACCCGATGCCGACGTGCGACAGAGACGCAGATAGACGCGCGGACGACTCCGATTGGGCGTGGTAGAGTCTCTAGGCTCGTCTTCCGAATTTACCGACCGAGGCTGCGAGTGTATCTCCCGCGGCGCCATCTTCGCTCCACCGCTAGCGCGCCAAACTCGAATCCGCCGAGCGGCGAACGGGACCGGGTAGTTTGAAAAGTTCGCAATTCCTTTTTATTGTATTAATTCTAGTTAACAAGAGTTGACGAGTCTATTATTTTCGAGTCTAAGTATTTGCGAAAGAGAAAAACGTGGCGTTGATGGGAATAATAGATTATTCGTAGTATTATTATGTGGGACTAATATTCGTGAAAATTAATCGCAAAAAGGAAAAGAAATAGCGTGCCTACGTACATGTTTGCTAGATCGAATATCAATAATCGATAAAAATAGAAAATCACAATGGCACAGGGCAGCTCGACGTGAATCGATTTCGCGTGGAAAGCATCGAGTCATTGCAATTTCCTAGCGCTGCTGTAGTCTTCTCGGAGATGATTGCTTGATGGAACAACCACGACTGGAGGCACGATTCACAAAAGAAATAATAGAAACAATCGAACGGTAATCTGCCAGCGCAATGCATCGGGTTCCCGTTGAAATCTCCGACGTAAGATGGACGCGGCGTGTACTGGGGCTCGAAAGATTCCTCGTACAATCGAACTGGCAATTTGAATCTTGAAAGAGAGAGCTAAAAAAATCTTCAAATTTTTCGAACGAGATGTAATTCATATTTTACAAATTATAGCGATTCAGAGAAAGCAAATTTCACTTTTAGAGTAATATGAATAACGATTCACGTAGTTTGGTAAAGTTTCAAAATTTTTACAAAAAAAGTTACATTAAATACGACAAAAATTTGAAATAATCACTGAGAAAAGAAATAAGATATTTAATTAAAACGGAACTAAATCGTGCTGTACGAAAGGAATTTAAAAAAAGAATTAAATGATTTTAAAATTTCCAAATGTTGTAGTTATAGATGAACGGACGATTAAAAACTCTATCATTATTACTAGCTCGATTATTTATGGCGAGAATTTATTCTTGCAATTTCTTAGTTACTCAGAGAAACTGTACTTCTTTGAAGACAAATTAAAAACAAACGTGACAAATAATTCGGGATAAAATAAATCGACATCGCGAAACGTATAAACTCCCGCAGTGAAGAGTGAAAGGAACGAACGAAATTACAGAGTCTTGCAGAAGTTTTCGAATTATCGCGGTTCGACTGTGTTTTTCACGCCTTTTGCGGACCGAGTCTAATTTCGATTCTTTCGGATCCCTTCTTCGAAAATTACTCCTTTGCCAGCTCAACAAAGAGAGAGAGAGAGAGAGAGAGAGAGAGAGAGAGAGAGAAATATCGAAACGAGCAACTTGACTGGGACGACACTTTCAACAATGTATCAGGAGTATCAATCACGCGTGTCATTAATGGTTGCGGTTGCGGTTACAACCCATCGAGAACTATAATTCAACCGGGTCGCTGTATTCGCCGTAGCGCGCATTACGCGGTGCAACGCGATTTACGATGTCCATTGTCGCCACACAGGCAAAAACTAGATCCATTCTCGCACCAACGAAACGCGTCGATTTTTATCCTTCTGTAATTCTGCACACTGTCGCGGTATTTGATTGCACGTTTCAAGGAACAAGAGTTTCCCCGAGTAGTTTCTAGAATGTATGTTATCTTGCACGATCGAAATGATGTCGTCAGTTGGATAGAATTTTGCAGTTTGCATACTACAAGTTACCAATTTGTTAATCGACGGAGAACGTTGGTCGGATTGCCAATTTCTCGAAAGTAACAACTTTCTTTTCGGTGATTTTTATCACGTGTCGTTTTACTTTGATCGAAAAACAAATTAAGGATTAAAATCCATTTAGGCGAAATTGATTTTATATTTATTTCGTAGTTACGTGGAAACCAAGGTTGACAAATTAATTAAATCTGTTGTACAAGAGTGACAAATTTAATAGTGAAATTACGTTAGAAACAAATTCTGCAAATTATTTTATTGCATTAAAATTGTAAAATAAAAATGTATAACTTGTGTTAATTGTAATAATAAATTGATAAATGATTCCACGAAGAGAATATAGATAATAATGAAGAAAATATTTCAAGATTAGATAAATAATTGCACGTTTCTTCGACATGTGCGTTATTCGACGACATCGAGTTAAGGAAACTCGAGACACGTGACCAATTATTTCGTAATCTCCTTTATGCAACTTTCGTGTTTTTACTACTGTAAATAATGGCAGCTGTTATTAAATATTATCAGACTCTTTTCATAATTTGTTGATTCATCGCTAATTTCGAACTTGCAATTCCAATGTACGCTGTTTAGAAAACAACAAAGAAACACAAAAGTAATAAATTATTTAGTAGAAAATCGACCTATCATTTTCATTAGTCCGACTTTCCGTCTCTTCATTTCCATCAATTCGAACTCGACAATTCACAAAATGAAATGCACATCCACCTACTGAATTCTCGTTGTATAAATTCTCCGATCAGCAAACAATACACTCGAATCACTTCCATTCCAAGTAAATGTAAATGTTAATCGAAAAGCTTTTCAAAAGAAAACATTTGCAAATTTATTGGAACGGTACGAAATTTTCATTCCATTACTGTCGTGACACTGTCATTTTGCAAATACAGAAAGAGAATTAAAATTAAAAAAATCCTTGTATAGTACATTAAAAGTGTCGTGCAAACATCTTTTCAATTGATACAATTAATAAAACTTTGGTCTCTCCGATCGACGTTAATCCAGCGTGAAACCCTAAAGCGGAGCGATCTTGGAACGAAAATGGTAATTAAAGTGTAGTTCCGTCGCCATAGTTTTCCGTAATTAAACGTTAATTACAAGGAAGAAATTCCTCGACTCTCGGGAAATATCTGGGGAAATTTCTTCGCGTGGACCGAAGCGAGAAGTTTCGACGTTCGCCGAAATTTCGTCAGCCTTCACCCTCTTCCTTCCCCTGGAACGGACAGTGGCTCATGTCGGAAGTATGTCAAGAATTTAGTCGTGGGCCGTTTTCGCTAATAGCTCGCGATAATTGCGTTGTCCGCGTTGGCCACGGTTACGCCGCGAAACGAACCGTGTCAAAAGCGGCCTGTTACTCGAATTATACCATTTTTTGCTCGGCAGTGAGGTCATGATCAAACGGACGAACGGCGCGAAACAGAGCCGCGAACAAAGTCTCTCTTCCAGAGGCTGCTCGCTTTGTGCCACCGTCGATGGGAATTTCTGAATTCGCCTCGATGATCCATTACCATTTACGTTTGTACATATCGAATGAAGTTTCCCCGTTCGTTGATTGCTCCCGGTAATTTCGTTGCTTTCAACTTGATTAATTTCAATATATTCGAGGTAGTTGTTTTTTTTTTTCTTGTTTTTAACCTTTCACGGAAATTGAAACGCTTGGTGGAAATATTCTTGGAAACAGTGAGATTTTGTAAATGTCGTGACAGAGACAGTTGATGGGAAGATCGCGTGTCTTCGTTGGTATTATCGGGAAGTATTAAAATTGAAATTGTAGTGGGACGCATTAAAAGCTGGGAATATTCTTTGAGTTATTTAGTGAATAATTGAGTGCTTTTGATGAATGCCGATAATTAAATCGCAAGTCGAGCGTACAGTTCTTCCAAAAGCTTCGGAATGTGCAACGATATATATTCTCGTATCGTTTTTCGAGGGAACTTGTCGATTTATTTCCTGCGTTTGCTGACTCAGACGTTTCTACAATTTTAGACTAAAGTACGACATCCTTTACATGTACGAGGTGATTCTACCTGAAAATTTTGATCATAACGAAATTTATAGAACCAGATGAAAGAAGAAATAATGACATGGAAAAAACTGCACGACTTGTTGACTGAAAGGCCCAGAAGTAACTGATCCGACTAGGAAATGAAGACGACTTTTTTGCCATAAAATTTTATCGATATGCAAACATTTGAATCGATGCAAAACAAATTACAGGCGCGATCGCTCAGCACCAGACAACGCCACTCCTACTCGAGGTCTACCCCACGCCCCCTCGCGAATCACGTGACCCAAATCAACCAATCGCTAATTTTCGTTGCATTAGCGTTGCACAGCGTTGCACCGGAAGAGGCCCGATTTTCTGGGTCACCCCCACTAAAATCACTTTCAGTGATAAAATACTAAGCAAATTCTTGAGATTCTCCTCCACAGAATCAGAATGTTAAAAATAAAACATCAATCCAAATTTATAAATTGTATGAACAATGAATTTTAGTTAAAAATCTTCTGTACACGAGCACAGATATTTAATTTCCATCTTTCATTTGTTTGTCTGTGTATCGTACACTCGAAACTCTGATGTACGTATCTATCGTTAAACGATCGATAAATCGACTCGTGTCGACGATCTCCACGGAGATTTTTCGGTCGTGGGATACATAAACGATCGTAGTCGAACTATTGTGCAACGAGCAAAGATACGAGACCGGTGTATCGAGTAACGAGAACCACGTTTCGCCAACCGCAGAGGCTTACCAAGCTGAGGATCTTTTTCTCTTCAGATCGAATTGCCGCTGGTTGAGCGATCCATGCCGACTCTCTTCTTCGAATTTATCCATCAAAAAACGCTTCTAATCATCTTTCGAAATCGATAACAAGTCTCCGGTGTTGCGTTCTAATGGGTGAAATTAGAGAAGAACTCTCGTTGAAACGACTGAAACTTTGTCATCGTACTTCTGTCATACTTGTAAATTGATTTGCAATAATAACGATAACTGAATAGTTTCAAATTTTTACTAAACTTCAATAAATTCATATAATTAGGTAAATCATTCGTTTCTCATAATTTTGATTATTACAAACAATTGTAATTAATTATAATATATAACGACAAATTAAAATTAAATTAGTAGATATGAGTGACTTTTTTTATTTTATTTTACTCGTTGTTAAGTAAAAAAGACGTACTACAAGTATCATAAACAAGTATCATAAAATATACTTTATCCCTTACAAGATATTTCAAAACTTTTATCAGCGATCATACGTATTTTTGGAATTTGCCGTAAGTAGTTCCTTCAGAAGGTCAACTCGAGTACGAAGAACGCCTCCAGTAGAAGATTTACCATTGGGAATGGCGAAGATTCGGTAATCCTATCGCTGGCAGCTTGCACAGTTATCGGACGATCGCGGATTCACGTAGCGTGGAACGAAAAGAAATAGGAAGGGAGGCTAGAAAAAGGCAATCTGCCATATGTGGCGGTACTACTTCGCTGCGTAACACACGAGAGAGAGATCACGACGTTTGACTTACAACTGGAGCAAATATATTACATCGCGTGATCAGGAGCATGCATCAGTAGCCTCTGGTACTGTAAACGAAATACACGTGCGGTGATTTTACTGGGAATTTCGTTTAAAAAAGAAAAAAGAGGATCCTCTCTGCTCCGTGTTCATTTTATTCTTGGTTGTGATACGACAAAATAGTGCCGCTATTTCTCATTCCTTTTTAATTGGCGTTGATGTTGAAACGATCGCGTTTAAATCCGAAAGTAAATGATTCTGAAAAATTCCAAGTTGTTTTAGTTGTGATTCTAAACGCACAACCTAATATTTCTAAATTGTTTAGAATTATTTAATTAAACCGCAAATTGATCTAAATTTTCTAAATAATTTCAATCATAATTCTAAATAATTCTAAGTAAAATATTCTACATAATTTCAATCATAGTTCTAAACGTGATACAACTTTAAACGATTCTAAATTCGAACAGATCCAAATAATTTTAAAACATACTTCACCAATTCCAAGTAATTTAGAAATTTTCTAAGCCTAACTTCAATCAATTAATCAATTCACAAAGAACTTAAATTTATAGTAAATTTATAGTATAGTATATGTTATAATCAAAAGATTTAAATTTTCGCAAGGTTACAAAGACGTTACAAGGTTACTTGTCCATTTGATAGAAATGAAAAGTGTGAACAATCGCAAGGGAGAGAAATTCATCGGTTCGTCGTAAGGGGACGGGGAAAAACGGAGGAGCGAAAATTTCACTTGACGTAAATATGGTTAACGACGGAACGATAGAAGCTGAAGAATGAGATCGAAAATGAATTGGAAGGTTTTGGTGGTTGGTTTCCTGATGACGTTGACGTTGGTAGACGTCCGTGCGGCGAGTAACAGTACCTTGAACAAAGTTCGCGAGAAGAAGGCGCGGATAGTGGAGAAACTGAAGAGGGACTTCCGGAAATTGAAGAAGCAAGACGGGGCTGTTAAACTGGTGGGTGGAGGGAACGGCGAGCACGAAGGTAACAACAAGTGTTTCGAATTCGAAAGTTTTGTCTGGCAAGTTCCCCCTGCAACCGCGAGTAAATTAGAAATAAAGTGGTATCCTTCGAGGGTAATAGAAAACTTTCACAACTAAACGCGTTACTCAATCCTCTGACCAATTGAACGAAGAAAATGGGAGAGTTGAGATTTCCGGGACTTGAGTTTGAAGTATAAATGAAGCTTTAATTGAAAAATTGGAGATGCGACGATCTGGTGGTCCGGCGGTTTGGAAGTTTGAGCTTGGAAGTCTGGAAGTTTATCTATTCGAAGATCTGACTGATCTCGTATTTTGCAAAATTCGGCTGCTCACGAATTTGCAAACTTGGCAGCTTGAATTCGGGGGGGAGTTCGAAGGCGCAGAAACCTGGAAATTTAGAAATCTGAATATACATTTGGAAACTTGGAGATTTTTAAACTCCGAAGGTTTTTTGCAAACATTTGGAAGTTTGCGAGCTTGCAAATTTGGAAGCTTGAGAATTGAAAAGTTTGGAAATTCGGAACTTCAAATGTCTGCGAGTTGAAGAATTCGGAAGCTTGCTTTTCGAAGCGCGACATTGAAATTTCCATTAGAAAGAAATTGCTCGAATTTGAAACTCGATCGAGAAGATTTCAAATTCCACTTGTAAAGCGTAAAGTCGGAGACTACGCCGAGAAATAAAAGGTTCGCGCTTCTCTGAGTCACCAGTCGCGGATTAAAATAAAAGCTCGCTGACCGCGCGAGGAGACGAATCGGCACGACCCGCGCTCGTTTGACGTACGAAACGAGTCTTACGTGAAACGAGTCGCGGTTTTATCAGTCGCGTTTCTCGCCTAAGTTGTGCAACGCGACGATTAAAAAGGGGTCAACTGGAGGATGATTTATATCAACAACTGTGTGTGTGTGTGTGTGTGTGTGTATGTGTGTCAGCGTAATAAAGATCAGTCACGAAGTCAGAGAACCGCCAGCCGCAAAATAGGATAGCTACCGTCAAATTGGACCATAAAACAGGATAGAATCCGTCCCAGATGTTCGCATGTCAATTTTTATTACCCTCCATTGGATATTACATTCCAACCTGTACCGTATTTTTTCCCCAATATCGAGCGCCCCGTGTCCCTTTCTTTCCCCTTTTGGAAAACGGTTGATCTTTTCGTCGATTCCAGCGAACGAAGTCGTTTGTTACGATTTTTAGAATTGTTCTCGTATTAATTACGTCACGTGCGTTTCTACAATTTCTGAAACGACAAACCCAAACGTTTGTCGTAAATTTTGAACTAAATTTTTTTTTACCTACCTACTGAAACTGCCTTCGTACAAATACAAATACAAACTTCACTTTGGTAAAAATAAATTGACAATAATTTTAAGACGAATCCATTTAATTACCCCAGTTGACTGAGCACTCTGCTAATTTTGCAAAATTGAAATCACTCGTTTAAAGAGAGATCGACTAAACAACTTGTCAACTGACTGACAACCTCTGTTCGTTCTGACAATTGCTTGTCGTTTCAAATATTTGTCAGAAAAGAGTCTCTGCCAAATAAAGAGTCTCGTCGCGTGCCACGTTGAGAACGATCTCGGCGTAAATTGGAAAAAGAACGAGGCAAATCTAACGAGCAATTGGCATTCGAGGAGAGATCAACCGTTTAATCGAGCAATTATCAATCCCCATAAGCTCCGCCATTAGCCAGACACGCGGTGGGTGGGGGAGGAACCGGAAAACCAGCGGGCGCAAGCTCCATAATTCGATTGGTTACGCAGGAAACGTGGAAATACTTCACGACGGGAAATGGGGCAGCGTGTGCGACGACGAATGGGATTACTTGGAGGCCAATGTGGTTTGCAGGCAATTAGGCTTCGACGGTGCAATTAAACCAACGTCGAACGGTCACTTCGGTCAGGCCAGAAGTGAGATAATATTGTCTCTTCGTTTCTCAAGTCAATATCTTCTCAGAATTCACGCGAATACGAAATCTCGCGGTGATTACGGTATAAAATTTTATCGACTCTTTTTGTTCTTGTAGTAAGAATAAAAATTGAAAAGAGAAGGCATCCCTTAAGGGCCATTTTCATAATGCTCTAACAAGTTACAAGGTATAATAGAATAGGACATTTGAACAATCGTCTATTAACAACAGCAATCAACTGTTTAACCATCCATTTAACCAATCATTAAGCTAGAATAATTGGTAGAATTATTTTACCCACAAATCATTATATTTGAGATCATTGTTTCAATTGTTATTCATGCTACGCGTGTATGTCTCTTGTAAAGGATCAAGGTTTCAATTGTTACATCCAGCCGCTTTATGTGCTGTTACTTCTCTCGGTAATTTGAAAAAAAATATCTACGAAGCTCTTGGAGAATCCAAAATATATACGTGCAATTACAACTACATTTTGTTGCACAAATAGGATTAAAGTCTCTTGAATTCTAACGATAGAGTAACAACTTGAAGAAATTGAAAATTTTATACATATATTTTACAAACTATATT
>KQ435812.1:140002-152797 GCA_001276565.1 Melipona quadrifasciata
GAAATTCTAGCTTTCAAAACTCGAAAGAACCTCGGAAAGAAATTTCAAACAAGCTCCGCGTATCACGAACGGAACGAAAGAAGAACACCTGAAGGAGAAAAGAAAGGAAATATTCCATCGACGATGTTTTGCCAATCGGAGAAGCGTGACCAGCGTGAAACGGTTCGTATCCAGAAGCAAGCCTCGGTAAGAGACTGAATCGTGATTCCCGAGATCGGGGAAGGGGGAAAAAAAATATCAATTTAGATCGCGGAAACGAGTTATCCCTGAAATGCTGCCGGCGATAATCGTAAAGAGACGTGTTCCACGGCGATTGTTACACCCGGAGTTGCGCTTATCACGCGATTTGATGGATCCGATCACGGAGGGGGCCGCGTCGCGATAAGTAACGCGCGCTGCCGTGTCCAACCGCCATTCTCACCGGACGATCCATCTCTCACCCCTGGGACCTCTCCGAACGAGAATGATCACGAGGATCGTAAAGATTTGAAAAAAATCGAGAAAAATTTTTGCCTTCGACTTCCAAAACTTCTCAAAGGAGGAAAGCTCGAACTTTCGAAATGTCTCGATAATCGTTAGAATCAAAAAAAGGAAAAAAAGAAGAAGGATTCTACTCGACAATGGCGTTTGTCGTTCGTAGAATCGAGTGAAAAGAACTGGAGATCTCCTTTGGGCGGAGTACATCGATCGAGTCGGGTACAATGAGGGAGATCTGAGATCCCTTTTGACGAATTTCTGGACGCTCCTTTTTAAGGGTTCTTTCGGAGGAAGAGGGGGAGTAGTTGGATGAGTTGGTTCGCGACTAAATAAAGTCGAGTGGGAAGAAATCCTCTCCGTTGAGAACGGGTTGTCGATTGAAGCAAATGTGTTTCCCTTATTTCTTGGATATTTTTGGAGGCTTTTAACAAACATCTTTCTTAGTTGTAAGTGCAGTTGGAATGGTTTATTTGTAATCATCGACGAGAATTCATTGGATTTGATTAAACAAATTACAACGATTTGTTCTCAATGAATGGAGCATAGTTTTGTCATTAACAAAGTCGAGGAAGAAGGATTAAATAATCTTTGGACCAACTATAATTATATAAACCTGTCGGACAATTTTCGGATGTTATCGACAAATCTTTGAAAGATTGTATGCAATAGAATCGAGCTGGCAAATCTTCGAACATTTTAAGAGCTTTGTCTTGGAGGAAGAACATTGAATTCTGTTGACTCAACTCGCCAACACCGACAGAATAAACAGAGGACTCTTTCGAACGCTTTGAAGAATTATTTTTACTCTTCAAAAAGGACGATTTATCAGTATTAGAGCTGCATCCTCAAATCTTCCAATGTTTTCTAAGAAAACTTTTCAAAGAGGCAAGCGTAATTTTGACCACTAATAAAATTAAACGAGAGGAAGCAACCCTTCTGAATGAACTATCGATTAAACAGGTTACAATGTTGGAAACCTGTTCCCTCTGGAGAATTCGCCCGATCAAAGACCGCCTCTTTTAAAGAAGGAGAACAATTATATGATTTGGTCGGTGTTTTCAAAGAGGAAATATGTCGTCGAAGATTTTGGTGATTGTTCTGAGTGTCGTGCAGACAGTTTTGGGAACGGAGGATCAGGGAATGTGTCCGAAGAACAGAAGTTTATTTGAAATTCCCGGCGACGCTGTTTTATCCGGTAGGTAAAACTTGTACCGCTCGTGGTTTGTACTTGTGTTCTACAATAGTCCGTTAATGAAGGCTGGTTGCTCTTGGTTTGTTCAGTGTTCTTGAATATCAATCACGGACCGTACTGCAACGTTACGAGCAGCACCGGCCTCGAGGAAGTCTTCACCGCGTCGTACGTGGTGCATCTTTTGAATAAGTACGAATCTATCTCTGGACTATTGTTAGGTAAATGAACCAATTTTATATTTATATTAATCAAAGTGCAAAATTGAAATTACCACGATCAAAATCGAGCTGTCTGCTTGAATTTCCCATTTAAATTTACAAAGATGAATTCAGAAGAATTAAAAATTGGAAAATTTCAAACTAAAATAACTCAGTTCTCTTCTCGAGTTCGCCAAATTTAATTTGAACTTTACTTAGAATCAAACTTGAAAAGATTTCAATTGAAAATTGAAAACTTTCGCTTGATTTCGTGAAATTAGAATTACCCAAGTCGAAATCTAAAACACCCTCAACTTCACCAACAATTCGAAATGGAAATTCTCAAGTTTCCCATTTAGATTTACACAGCCAACTTCAGAGCAATTCGAGCGATTCCAAATGTTTCGAGTCCCCGCTTGAATCCAAAAGGCTAAAATTTATAAGAGTTACAAATTTACAATTTGTAATATATATCGGAGTTTAAAACGGACAAATTCTCGCTCAACTTCATTATTAAGTGAAAGTCAAAATTACCTAAAACTAGAAACCCAAATCTGGAACTCTCGAAATCCTCCGGTCGAAAGTAAAAATTCGACAGTTTCTTCTCGTCCCGTTTCAGGTTTGAGGATCTTCGACACGTGCAACGACGAGATAACAGTGTACAAACAAGCGTTGCAAACAACCGTAGACATGGACTGCACGGACCATTACGAAATGGGAATACTATTGCCGACGGAGTACACGACGATCTTGGAACCGCTTCGCAATTACAGCGTGTTGCCCATCAGCTCGTACAACGAGCAAAATTTGACAAGGCCGTTGATCAGTCTGATGGTTCACTACGTTAGCACTAGGTTCGAAACGATCGACGTACTCCTGGCTAACCACGATTTCGCGTTGAATTCGTTTCTGGACGCAACGAAGGAGGCGGGGATTTGCGTGAAGAAGTATGGCAACAGCTTGGAGCTCGAGGAGGATGAAACGGAGACCGTGATCGCCGCGATCGGACAGAGGAACGACATTCGACAGTGGATCGAAAGGGGAGAGAAGATGCAAGGATCGAGGAAAACGTGGATCGCGTTGCCCCTCGATGGATCGAACGTCGACGGTGAGGTCAAAATTTGATCAGACGAGACAAAATTTATAGAAAACATGGCACTTTGAGTCTTACATGAAACACAGCGTTTTCTTTAATACAAGGGTGGACCAAAAATCTGAATTTAATTTAAAGTTAATAAAATTAGCTTTAACAGAGGACGTTCGAACATTTTCAGACGTGATTCCTCCAGGTTCGTACGCGGTGCGAACGTCGCCGTTCGACCTGGACCTACTGCAGGAGATCTCCTCCCCAGATTTGTTCCTGCAGGCAGCGAGCAACCCCGTAATTCATTCGCCGCATTTGCTCGGTATCGGCAAAGCGATCGTCGAATTGGCCCAGTTGCTGCACGACCTTCACAAACGGAACTGTCCACGAGGAACAGAATCGTGCGTGATGCCGCGCTTCAACGCGAACTCGAAGCAGGATATGCGAAACGCGGACGTGTACAACGCTCTCCGCATACTGCCGAAATCGCACTCGATCAAGTACATCGTGGCGATGAGGAGCCAACAGGAGATCGTCGACATGACCGCGTACAGGGTGGAACAGGCGAATACCAAATTCAGAATCACGCCGGAGTCCAGAGTGCCGAAGATGCCTAAGCTCTGCTTGAAGAAGTACGCGAGGAATTGCGACGGTTGCGCCAACTTCAAGAAGAGATTCGGCCCTCGTAGTGTCACCAAAGGTTAGTCGATAGATTCTCTAAATCTCTAAGGAACGATCAAAACTAACGTTTAAAATTAAATTTAACTGATAATACATCTTTAAATACTTTATGATATCTATAATTAACATTTCCAACTCTCACAGAACACCCCTAATGTACTCTTCTAAAACCTAATAATATCAAAGCATAATTTGTTTTAAATACTTGATGATACCTGATAATCACCAACTCTATTTCCAACTCTCATAGAACACTTCTAATGTACTCTTCTAAAACCTAATAATATCAAAGCATAATTTGTTTTAAATACTTGATGATACCTGATAATCACCAACTCTATTTCCAACTCTCATAGAACACTTCTAATGTACTCTTCTAAAACCTAATAATATCAAAGCATAATTTGTTTTAAATACTTGATGATACCTGATAATCACCAACTCTATTTCCAACTCTCATAGAACACTTCTAACGTACTCTTCTAAAACGTGATAATATTAAAGTACAATTTGTACACCTTTAAATACTTTATGATATCTATAATTATCATTTCCAACTCTCACAGAACACCCCTAATGTATCCTCCTAAAACCTAATAATATCAAAGCATAATTTGTACATTTTTAAATATCTTCATGATATCTAAAATCATCAACATTTCCAATTCTCAAAGAACACCCCTGATATATCTCTCTAAAACCTGATAATATTAAAGTGCAATTTATAACTTTAAATATCTCATGATATCTACAATCATCAACATTTCCATGCAGTATTTTAGAAAAGAATTCTCACATTTCCAATTCTTTCCAAATCCGATAATACTAAAACCTAATTTGCACACCTTTAAATACTCGATCATCCACATCTCCAACCTCTCAAAGAAAAACACCCCCGGCTAACGCACCCTCCTAAAACTTCGCGAGCTAACGTCGCTGGTTTGTTGCAGATACACTCGACAGGGGTTTATTAAAGGCAGGCAACTGGATACCAATTTTCCTGACGGTGGTTGTGTGCGGTACGTTCGCCTGCGGCGTGATTGCTGTCTTCATTATCTACCGCTTCATCGTCGAGGACGTTCTCGATGGGAATCCAGCGTTAACGATCGTGCTGATACTGGCCAACGTGTTCACCCTGCAGACGGTACTGCCGTTTTGCATCAACGACGATTATTTAGGCGCTGAGCACCTCAACTCGAGGAAGATCCTCGTGGCTACACTCGCGTTCGGATTGGACTTCTCCGTCATGCTATCCAGAGCGTTTTTCCTAGTCTTCTCCAAAGGTGGTGTCTTTACGGCTCACATTAACGGATACCTCCAGGGACTGATGGTGTTCTTCATGTTCTGCGTGCAACTCGCGATATCCGTTATGTTCTTCGCTCTCAGCACCGACGACTCGGCTGTCGTTGTCAGAAGTTTGAGCTTCATCGCTCTTCTAGGTAAATCATCGTTCTGTGAGCTTTATTTTTTATCAATAGCAACTTGTGCCATGTCGTTATCCGATTTAGAGCGTCAAAAACTATGATAATTATACGAGGAAAACATTGATCGCCAAATACCAAAATATATTATAGTTTCCATGGTCCAATCAATAGGATTACTAAATTAGCAGATCTATATTGGAAACCACTTTCGAAATAAAGCTCTTCGATATACTTTTAAGAATTGACACCTTAATAATACTTTTCCTCTTCTTTCTGTTTCTTTCTTATTATACTTTTGTCTTCTTCTTTATTTATCTTTGTACCTATTATTGTGTCTTGCTGGTAATAAATGATAATATGAAACTGTTTCATCGATTGAAAATTTTGAAAAAGGAAAGTATGTTTGTATGGTATAACTCATTTTTGGTGGAAAATAACTTTCACTGATTTATAGCTTCCATGTATTGTTCTTAGTGTAGGAAAATTTGTTTAACTCGTCAGGGGTGAAACGATAGTTTATCGTGACATTAAAAACACTTTCGTTTCTTCAAATTGCTGCGAAAGAAATAGACTTCGACGACACAAATCGATCGACAAAAATTGCCTTCGCGCAATGAAAAATATTGCTTATCGTTAAATTTTCGTTTCGTTATAGTCTCTGTATGCTTCCCTGTGTTTCCTGCTCTCCTTTATTTTCTATTATTAGTCATCTAAAATTTCTTTAAATTTCTTCCATCATCATCGAATCACAAATCACACACTTTTCTCCATCTTCGTCATCTAATTACAAATCATTGTAAATAACAAATTCAGTTATCACTAGAGTGAAGAATCAAATAACTAAATTCTCAACAAAACCACCAATATCACGTATACAGACACACACGCACACACATATATATATATACATTTATAGCCCTGGAGAAACCTGCTACTACGCTATTCGCAAGCTGTGCCCCAGAGTGTCATCCATAAAACTCCAGCCGGCCAACTACATAAAAATCCAACTAATAAAACTGATTCCAGGCTACGATATATTTCTACTGGTCAGCCTGTTCGTGGTGTGCTTCTTCATCTCGCGGCTGCCGCGCAATTATCGGGAAGGCAAGTGCTTCTTCGGCACTTCGATCGGGCTTCTGATCGTCTGGGCCATCTGGCTCACCTGTTTCATCCTCGTCGAGCCGGAATGCCGGGACACTGTCGTGTCGTTTGGAATTATTTCGACGTCCTACCTGATCATTATCGGTGTCCTGATACCGAGAACGTATTACATGGTCAAACATCTGGCCCGGGGGAAGGAATTTGGACAGAGATTCGGATCGACCGATCTAGGACCGGATCACAGGATCAACACGATCGCCAGGCAGGTTAGAACGTTGCTTGATTGCTATCTCGTTCAATCGTATCGCGATGTTACGTGGCGTATATTAGACAATTTTTCTTTTTACGCTCATTTATTACGACTCTGTAGATTCTGAGTAACTTCTGTTGATTCTGAGTAACTTCTGTTGATTCTGAGTAACTTCTGTTGATTACTCGTAATTTTGTCATTTCACCCTCGTAAATTTTTGTACATCGAAAGATCAAAATCTTCAAGTATTTGACAAGGTAGAGATTTCTATGTTTTTGTACTGTTTCTTTTTTCAGTTTGCAGATATCTTGAATTACATTGTAATATCCACTTTTAGAACAGAGGAGAGTGTCATTTCTCTCGTTTTCAGTTTATTTTAGAAAAATTCTGAAAACGAGATAAATATCTTCTCATGACACACATGCATCCTTTCATTGTACACGTAGCATTTCGCACGCGACGAATTTGTTTATATCGAATGAAAAATTCGCTGCTTTGTAATTACTGTTCCTTTCTCTCTTTTTTTTTTTTTTCTTACTTAAATTTTCCTCCTAAAATCGTCCTCCAACGTAAAAAGAGAAAATGTGTGACAAACATCTCGTTCACGCAGAATCGTCCGTTTTACGATTACGTGCACTCCGGCGGCGGAAGTACGACGAACTTGCAGGTGACGTCCGCCTATCCAAACTATTACGGAAGCCCGAGTCCGAATCAGAAGTATCTAGGCCAGTGCAGAAGCTCCGAAGCGAGAAGAATCCCTGGATACAACAATTACGGATACCACACGGAGATGCGAGAAGTGAATAACTCATACACGATACCCCAAGTCTGCATCGAGGATGCGGACGTGAGATTTTTTTTCTATTTTTCGTAGACGTCGTTCTTCGCTCTCTTGTTCTTTTGCCTAGCGCCAGCAGAACTCGCGAATTTTGAAAGATCAAAACGGAGGTGAAGGCGAAATTGAACTTTCTCTGACAGGGCACGACAAAAAGTGAGATTTTGAAGTTCACGAGTTTATCGGCGACAGAGATTCCAAAACGTTAGAGTAAATTAGAGCAACAAATTACAAAAAGTAAGAAAATATTTGTAACAGAAATTTTGAAACGTTGCGATAAATTGTAACAAATTGCAAAGAGGGAGGAAATATTTGTGATAAGTTCCAATATACTGGAGAAAGAAATTCTGAAATTCCAGGATATTGGAGAAGGATATTTCCCAATAAATAAATAAATGGGAAAAGATATTTTGCGATAGAGTGTCCCGTTAAATAAAATAATGGGAATATCGCGATGCAACTTCCATAAGAAGTTATTTTATAACAAAGTATTCCATTAAAACAATGGGCGTGATATAACTTCCGTAAGATTGTTGCAGAGACCAGACCACAGTCGACCCTCCAAGTTAAATTAAATTTCGTTTAATAAACTTCGTTTATTTCGTTCAACGATTGAAAATGAGCCGCAACAGCAGATTATTGGAAACTAGATCTTTTTCTTACTGGGTGAATTAGATTTTTTCAAAAAAGCAGAATATTCCTCGCTCAGTTTTTCAAAGTTTCCAGCAATCTTCCGGTATGAATTCCGAAAGTTATTCCGTCAGTCCGAAAGTAGAATGCACGCTTCGACAGAACGGCGAGGCAAGCAATTCGTTAAGAATTAAGGAAATTACGTTTGCAGTCAAGGACGAGCCCGGTGGATCGGAGCGACGCGAATGCGACGTACGCCCGGCCAAAATGTCAGCGGAAGCGGAGGCCCAACGACGACAAAAATTGCATCGAGACCGACGTGTACGTCGAGGGTAGCCTCTCCGCCGACCGTAAATCCCACGATGAGATCTATCCTGCACGATCTAGCAGCCCTAGATTAACCCAAACCGAGGCGACTATCCGCGAGGAAGACGAGGACGACGAAATCAACAGGATCACGCGATTTTAATCACTTGATCCATACAAAATAAAGGTTCAACTCCCAACTGGTACTTATCAAGGAGAATTAAAAATACCTAATTTTTATTTACTTGAAAAGTAAATAATTGTGAAACACCAAATGGAATTAAACAAACCAAAGCACTTGATTTTTATTTACTTAGGTACTTTCATTTATTTAATTTTGTTTAATTTAGTGTTACACAATTACTATTCCATTTAATTTTGTTCTATTTAGTGTTCTACGATTTACAATAGAAAAAGATGCAGTTAACATACAATGTTTTATCTATTAAAAAATGATTTAATACTAAAGTCAATAACCAGTTTGATTGGCATTGAGAATTTTGAGTACCTCATTTATTTATTTATTTCATTTTATTCCATTCAATGCTCCACGAGTTACAATGAAAAAGGAAGAAGCAGTTAAGATACAAAGCTATATCAGAATGAAATAAACGTGTGTCGATTTATTGTTTTGAGGAAGACTGTTCAATACAAAGATGACATAAAGAGATATTATATAAAGGAACTAGGAACGCAGAGTGTTGCTTGACTCAATTATGAATTAACAAATTTTATACGAAAAGCTAAAACTGGTTGTTATTCGTCAATTAATCAAACAAAAGTTAGAAAAGGAATGTCATTTGAAACTTAATATCAGAAACTTGATGAACTCCACATTTAATTGAAAAATTATACAAAGTAAATGTAATTTAAAAATTATATAAAGTAAAAGAATTAAGCGCTAAACAGTGTTGAATATGAAAAAGTTATTTTCTTCTACGTGTTACAATAAATGATAGTTTAACAAAATTAATGTATATACGGAGAACGCTAAATTAGACTTTAAAGTTAAGTTATGATCAGTTGTGGTCCAAGGATACCAGTTGAAGGTTAAACGTCGTGCAGACAATCATACTTTTCGAGTAAAATAAATCGTTTCACACTGGACTATTTGATCCAAATAAAACTTTCATGGAAATCCTTCTTTACGATCGAAATGAACTCAGCGTGAACACTGCATGATAAGAAAATAATGAAGCATCGCGTAAGACTGTGAGAAGCGCCGTAGAGGTGGAAAGTAATAAATTGAAGATTGGAGACAGATCTATTTTCTGATTCGTCGATTTTCATGGTCAAGTTCTCTTCAACGGGGAAATAAATTTTTTTTCATCGAAGAGTGCGTTTTATCTTTGAGAAAAAAAATATCGTAATACTTCTTCTGATCGATTGATCCACTACACAGAGATGTATGTTACGTGTGTCTTAGAATTTTTAATAAATTTTGTAGCTAGTTTCTGTGTCCGTAGTGACTCATTTATCACAACTTAATCGTGATTCAAGTATTCCAAATTCGTATTTCAAATTCGGCATTTTTCAATCCAGTGCCAAGACGTCGTAACAAATTCAAGAATACTTTATAAAATAAAATCGCTATAAACAAATCGTCAGTACGAACAAACACCGAGTAAGCCAATAAAGAAAATTATAGAAAAATTTTCAGTTATTTATATATTTATACATTTGTCCAATTCAAGACTATGTATCCCTACGTAATTGTTTAATAATTATTTAATTCTTAACTTTTAATGCCATGAAAATAATTACTTGATTATTGTTCGTTTTAAGGAAAATTTTGTACAAGTTCACAAATATTATTTAAAGATAAGATAGTAACATTGATCTTATGGTTACACCATTTTAAGATTAGTTCTACATAATCATGACCAATTATTAACAATTAATTAATTCCACCGTGAATATCTAGTAATCATTAATAATTAATTAATTCTACTGCGAACTCTTATATTACCACCCATCCATTTTAAGATCACTCCTACATGATCATTACTAATTGTTAATAATTAATTGATTCCACTGCGAATATCGGGACTATAATTACACACCGTAATTACTCGATAATTATTATCCGTTTGAAAAAACAGTTCGCATTATCTGAAGATAATTCACGTTGCCCCTGCACACGTCCCTTCCTCCTTTCAAATAACAGCTTAATTGATATGATTTACGAAACATCGTTTGGCAAGCGCTTCGATCGACTTTCACGGTGAAACGGAAGCCACTCTGTTCTGCCATTATCGTCGTAATTAAAGTACAAAACGAGATGAGAACGAACGAGGGAGCCCCTTTTGCGCGTGGAAAGGGGAGCTCGCGCGTGCAAGAGAAGCAATTTCGCGTGGTTCCCTGCCGAAATTGCGTTATGGTCGATCGTAATTCCGCAATCGGGGGCACAGGTGTATGCGTCGGAGGAATATCGATGGCAGTACCGTAACCGGAAACCAGCGACACGTCACTATCGTCCTCTACAGCTGGCGGGCGAATCTGCTGCTGGAAAATTAACGAAGAAATTTTGTATGGCGTAAAATTTCGAAACAGAAAAACCAGGAATTTCAGAATTGCTCAAAATTCGAATTGAATTTAAAACATGTTCGAAATTATTGAATCAAACAACGATCCAGTAGTTTTCGACGTTGCGAGATCTCGAGAGGGTTCTAAATTAAATTCAGCGATAAAGAAATTCAAGATGCACAAAGAGATGAATTCGTCGCTCTGTAGTATGGGATTGAACAATTTCAAGAGACTTTTGATTGGAATCGAGAGTGAATAATGTAGAAATCCACCGAGAAATCAATTTCTAAACGCAACGCACGAAAGAGACCTTTAAATCAATTAGACCAAAAATTCAAAGTAATAAAATCAACGATTCCTTAATACAAGTAGTACTAAATTCAAAAGCTTGAAAATCTTTCAAATGAAATTCGAATCGAAAGTTTGCGAAAGTTTCAAATTAAGTAACTTTCAATTCACAAGCGAATACCGACGAAGTCTATGTTTAAAAAACGCGAAAAAATGCTTCCAAATTTTTCGATAAATCGAAATTCAGTCGAAAATAAAAAACGTGAGAACTATTTTAAATCCAATAAATTCCGTAAAAATCTCAAAATCTACGAACTGCGAGACTTCCAAATTAAATACCATAATTTCCCAAGATCTAAATCCACGTTAAACAACCACCAACGAAAGAGAGCCAAAATGGAAGACGAGCCTCGTCGAAATCATCGATCCGTCACGCTGCTCGATCTCTCCTCTTTAGTTCCACGCCATGTGATCGTCGCGTGAAAAATAATGAAATCCCGGGGTTGGCTGGCGGTGCTCGATAACGCGGCCGTAACAGCTATAAATCGAAAAGTGCACCGGCTCGTGAAAGTCGTGCGTTTGGGGGGTGGCCGCCATGGTGCACCTACTTCGACTCTCCGCGTTTTCTGAAAAAGCTTCTGCGCAAGGACACGGCTGGCAGGATCTGCCGTATAAAAGCACGATCGGGACTGGTACGCTTTCCAGTCACGTATGAAACCCTGTTTCTGGTATCGAAGGTAAAGGAATTCCGCGGAGAAGTTCCATCGAGCAGTCGACGGCTAACTAACTGGATCCCTGGACCTGTGGTGATCTCGTGCGAAGGAGGAAGAAAAATTTGTCGATCGATGGGAAGGGTATGGGAAGGGTATAGAATCGATTCGAGCGAGGGGCTATGTCCTTGGAAGCTCCGAGTGATCGCAGCCGAGTGCTTCAGGGGTTTGGTTCGCTGAGAATCCGGTTCAATTTGGACGAGCACGATGGCGGAGACGAGAGGGAACTCGAGGGCGATTGTCGTTGCCGTTGTCTATCTCAGTCTCTTTTTGGACAATGTTTTGCTCACGGTTGTTGGTAAATTGTCGTTTGAAACCATTCGGGAAATCTCTTTCAGGGAATTTGATTACAAGGATCCTCGATCGGGATTATTGACATCTATGCTATTAATGTTGCGAGTTATTCTTTTCGAAAAGATGAAAATATGTAAACGAGATATGTAATTTAAAAAATTATCGCTAGGTAATTAGTAAAGGTATTGGAAACTGCAAGGCAATTAATTTTGGACATTCTTGGTAAACTATGTTATCGTTAGAAATAATTCTTTTCGAAGAGATGACTGAAAAGGAGGTAACTAATTGTTTAAATGTGGAGATTCAAATTGAAGACAAAATAAAAGAAATATTTCAAGGGTTTCTGGATGAAATATGTTGATAAAATATAATTTTGAAAAATGTGCAACACATTTCAGTGCCGATTATTCCCGACTATCTCTGCACCCTGGACGGAAACTCGACGACAAACAGTGAAAACGACGAGAACGGCCGAGTAGGATTATTGTTAAGCTCAAAGGCACTTGTGCAATTAGTACTAAATCCAGCAGTGGGCATTTTTACCGGTACTTTAGGATACACCAAACCGCTGTTCCTTGGCAATCTAAGTCTCTTACTGGCAGCGATGCGTAAGCCTATTTCACTTTTCCAACCATTGAAACTCTTTGATACTACTTCGTCTGATTTATAAAATCATCAACTCTGTCGGAAAATTGACTTTATCACCGATACTCTTCAAATTAAATTTGTATATTAATATA
>KQ435812.1:180454-193716 GCA_001276565.1 Melipona quadrifasciata
TTGGTTTCAGGCTCGGTATGTCTGAGACTTGGCGACGTGGCCCGGAGAGCCCGTAAAGTTTAACAAAGCGAAAGGGTTACAATGCGAAGTGTCCTCTCACCTCGTTCTCCCGAGGGCCCCGCGTGTTAAAGCCTTGGCGACGTAGCTGCTACCATCGTGTGCTCAATGCTAATTAATTCAGACGTAAGATGATATGGAGTCTGAAGACGAAGTGGACGAAGAGCTGCCGGAGGTGAAACGCACAGAGGTACGATAATCCCTCTAGAAAACAGGCAAGAAACAGGAAAAAAAAAATGAAAAAGAAAATGAAGGTGGATGGAATGACGAGATAAATTATTTGATTATTGTTAATTAATCGTTGCATTTGTTAAACAATAAGCGAAAATCAAGCAAATATTGGAGGATGTAAATGTTGTTCTTTTGTCGAGTGAATGTTCTATCTGTTGTACGAAACATTTTGGAAATTTCGTGAGGAAGCGTAATAGGACACGAATATCGCGATTCCATCGATCAAATTTGAAACCTATCAAATTTGTCAAATGTACAGTTAGAAAAAAACTGCACGACTTGTCTCACTGAAAAAAGGCTCAACTGGTCTGATTAGGAAATGAAGACGACTTTTTTACCATAAAATTTTATTGATATGCAAACATTTGAATCGATAGAAAACAAATTACAGGCGCGATCGCTCAGTACCAGACAACGGGGTCGAGATCTACCCCACGCCTCCTCGCGAATCACGTGACCCAAATCAACCAATCGCTAATTTTCGTTGCACTAGCGTTGCACCTGAAGAGGCCCGATTTTCTGGATTACCCCCACTAAAATCACTTTCAATAATAAAATTAATATGCAACGTGAATACAGCAGCACACATTCTCAGATTTGTTTCAAGTTTGTTAGCAACGTAATCACGATACTCGAGTGTCACAACAGCGCCAATGAAATTTCAAAATATTTTCGTATAATGTACATAATATACGTATATATTTATAAAAGGCTTATTAATTATCTGCAGTTTATGTCTGTTTGTTATATTTAGTCTACATATTCTAACAAATTCAATATTTAGTATTTTACGTTATTGTACAGATATTATGCTTTGAGCTTAATAAGCAGCAGCTATAAAATTCGAGGTGAAGAAAGAAATCCAAGTATTTGGAATTCCCTTATTGTTAAAATACACGCGCTCGAACAATGTAAACCGAAGTTTTGCAAATGAAATATCAATGTACATACTGAAATAATAAAAAAACAAAATTTTAATAAAACATGCAAACAATTAATCGATAAATCTCTTAGTCATTAAATTATTAGAAAGAAGCGGGACGATTAAATTGTATGCTGGGAGAAAGAAATTAATTACACCAAGATTAACGATTACGTGCAATTTTAATTTAAATTTTAATTTAAACAATCGAAGTTACGAAGGTCGTAATGTAATACGAGGAAATCAAATGGCAGGTAAATCGAAATGATAACTTAGAGGGATTCGAGACAATGAAAATTTCAACGAAACCAATGTCGTCGAAGACGGCCGAGCGAAGCGAGTGCAACCTGGTGCGCTCGCCGAATCCCGAAGAACCGGAACCGGCTGTCCCGTGGAAGGATCCTGGCAAGACGAGAACGCAGGAAGAATCAAAATTACCTATAAGTATCAGCATCAAGACTGACGCGAAAGACAGTGAGATTGTCCTGAAGGACAGACTATGCAGGAGCAAGAGGATCACCTGCC
This sequence comes from Melipona quadrifasciata, assembly GCA_001276565.1. Lineage (NCBI taxonomy): Eukaryota > Metazoa > Arthropoda > Insecta > Hymenoptera > Apidae > Melipona > Melipona quadrifasciata. The sequence continues at coordinate 182,190 of KQ435812.1, forward strand.
AGGACACGATACACGAGTACGACGAGGACGATGGTCTCACCATGGAAAAAGTTGGCAGGTAAATGAATAGATACATGAGCCGTTTATTTTTTTATTTCGAAAGTGCCATAAGTCCATTTTCCAAAAAATCAAGCTAGCTGTTTTAATATTTACAATTTATTTTTCTTTATATAATTATTTTAATATTTAATATTTAATACTTACATTTCCACGTTGTCTTTTCATTTTTAAACAAATTGCAACTAATATATTTGAAATCACTAAGATTCTGTACAGCGAAAATTATCATAGCTAGTTAATAGAATGACAAAGATTTTTATTTTGAAAGTGGCTCAAGTCCCATTTTAAGAGTTTAAAAATGACACGAAGTGTGTTATGCAGTAAAATTTTATGAGATAGAGTTATATTTTTTTATTATTAAAGTAGCAGCGTTCGATTAGCTCAGTCAGTGATTTTTTAAATGATAATAATTCCATTAGATATAGAGGATCTCATTTCGACTAAACGGCTCATACACTTTGTTCTTGCGCTTGACTGCTAACTTTTTTTCGAATTTCTTGCTCAAAATTGATTAACTTGCCGTTGTTGCTCTTGGAAACTTTATTTTTTAATGTGTAGATTGAAGATTGAAGTATGAAGCTTACAGAGAGAGGACCCGATGAGTAGATATTTTTAGCTGATTTTCTTACATCAATATCACTTTGTAACTAAAGGTATAAATACCTTAATCTGGTCACAGTTGAAGATGAAAAATAATATTGATAGATTGACAAAGTAATTTGTAAGTAGAAATTATTAATAATATTATTAAGAAGCGATATTTTGCTACCTTCGATATTTTAATGTTGCAACAAATGATAATTTGAAGATCATAGAAAGTAATTTTGAAGAATATACAGTTGGTACGACTATAAATAAAATTATCATTTTAACAGAAAAGAAAAGATTCAACCCCAAACAAACGTACAATTTCAAATTAAACTTGTACACGCTTCCCATCTGATCGTCCGATATTCTTTCATTTCGAAACGTTTCTGCAATTTTCAAAACTCAACGATCAATGAGATGACTTTATTTTCTCTCGAGAAGTTGACCAACGAAATTATTGTTACATTGTATCAGGAATTGACGCAGCGATCGGTAATCGAACGATGATATTTTTCGATAAAGATACCTCGAAGCGCATCCGGACGCAGCGGAGGCCTGGTTTCGCGAGAACGCGAGCCTCGAGCTTCGTCAACGAATTCAAGGCACGACCGTGGCTCAGGCCAAGTCAACGTCGAAGAACGTGCACCAAGAGGAGAGCCTTCTGAGCCGAAGCAAACGGAACAGCGTCACCTCTGACCTGTTCCAGAGTTGGCTGGCCTCCAGTTCGCCGGCGAAGCGCAGCAAAAGTCCCAGCAGGTAAATCTAACGTCTATTTTTCAAAATAACAACAAAAATGTCTAATCGAAGTTTGACTGTTACAAAAAAAATTCATTTAGTTCAAGTTAAGCTCTAACTCTGTGATTCGAAGCTCGTATATTAATTAGTTGTATTTCATATCGTGTCAATAATTACAATTCTTGGACTAAGAACGAGTATTAACTTCTTGCGTTGGAATGACGTGCCACGCACGTCGAGAATTTTTTGTCCCAAATTGCAACATTCTCTCAGTTTTAAGTATATTTAAATGTAATTCAAACAAAACAAGTGACAAGTTTCTTACTTCTTAATAATTAATAATTTCTATCTAGTGATTAATAATCAATAATTAATAATATTAATAATTTCTATCTAGTGATATCATACCGACGAGTTCAACAGAAAAAGAAAGCGACGAATTATTGTGTACGGTTCGGTCACTCGTTATGGTCCGCGAATCAGTTGCCAGCGCAAGAGGTTAAAAAAAAAAGAAAGATGAACTTTGAATTCAATCCGCCTTTGATATAAACTCAGGACTTACAGCTCGTTGGTGGGACGAAGAGAAGAGCTCAACAGGTTGGACGAAAGTGATTTGTTCATGGAATTGATCAGGGATGTGGCGAACGAGCTGGATATCAACGTTCTTTGCCATAAGATCCTCGTGAATGTCGGCCTGCTCACGCATGCCGATCGTGGAAGCCTTTTCCTGGCCAAGGGACCTCTGGAGGATAGATATTTAGTTGCAAAATTGTTCGACGTGACGCAGGACACTGAATTGGAGGAGGCTGTTCAGAGGGCCAAGAACGAAGAGATTAAGATCCCTTTTGGAGTCGGGATCGCTGGCTACGTGGCTCAAACTAAGGAAATAATCAACATCAAGGATGCTTACAAGGTTCGAACGAGAAAGGGACATTGGTTTCCAATTAGTTTCACGTTGCTCAGAATTTTCAGAATCGTCATTGTGATTCCGATCGTTTCGTTGACTCGGTCGATTAGCTTTGAATGATACGTCAAGAGGATCAAATTTTGAAATGTAACACTACGATTGATTCAAATTAATTAATTTTGGGAGTAAGATATTAAAATTTAGAGAAAGAAAGAGAAAAGATTCATTAATTAACAAATAATACGGATAATTATTTGACTGACTCAGTGAATGAATTTTCTATAAAGTATTTTACATAAAGTAAAACAAATAAAATATTTAAATATTTCTAAGTCAAAAGTGATTGTTTGAACGTTTCTTTCTAGGATCCAAGGTTCAATAGTTCCATCGACATGAGAACGGGTTATAAGACAACGTTGATTCTATCTATGCCTATCTGCAATTACGAGGGAGATGTGATTGGAGTTGCTCAAATTATAAATAAGACTAATGGTAGCAATGAATTTACTGATAGAGACGTCGAAGTGTTCCAGAGGTCAGTAAATACAAATATACTCAATTATAATAAAAATTAGTCTTACGGATAACGTTTTCTATTGTGAAAAAAGTAGAGCAGAACAGATTTTGCGTGTAGCATAAACTATCAGGCAATAATTTAATATCAAACGAAGCAAATGGATGTGAGATGAATGAAAAAATATAGATGAAAATTATAAAAATTATAATAATGTAAAAATACTTATACTAATGTTGAAAATAAATTAAAGACACTGAAACGAGATGTAATCTTGAAAATAAACTAAAGGCTATGAAACGAATAAGAACAACATAAATGTTTAAATATAGTAACTATCTGAATATAGTATCTATCTAAAATAAATTGGAAACGTCGCAAAATACATACTGTGTGTGACAATACTAATTCCAGGTACCTAACATTTTGCGGAATCGGGATACAAAATGCACAACTGTTCGAACTGTCGGTGCAAGAGTATCGACGAAACCAGATCCTGTTGAATCTGGCGAGAAACATATTCGAGGAACAGAACAATCTCGAGTGTCTTGTCACGAAGATAATGACCGAAGCGAAGGAGCTTCTAAAATGCGAAAGATGCGCGGTGTATCTTCTAGATCTCGACTGTGGCGAGGCAGTAAGTTCATTCGAATAATCCACTCGACGTACAGTTGATGAAGTAATTAAACAAATTTTTCTTTTTCTCTTTTTTTCTTTGATAAATCTGTAATTCTCTTTGCTTGATCGTTAAATATTAAGCTGTGAGAGTGGCGAGGATTTCTCGAAGCCCTTCGAAGGGGTCGGCGAGGAACGTATAATAAGAGATCCTAAGTTTCGTTTCAGGGACACCTCGAAAAGATCGTCGAACGTCCGGGAAAGTCGACGCAAGAAACCCGGAAACCGCTGTCGAGGAGAGAGGTGAGTGACACCGGCAACGTGTTGCTCGAATTCGTAAGTTTGATCATCTTTTTCTTCTTTCCTGGCGGCTCAGAGTAACAACATCGAGATGGAGGATATATTCCAACAGCACGTGAGTAAACCTCTAAAAATGTACGCTATCTTGTCTCGAATTTCAGTTCACTGAGAACCAGTTTGCAGTTTCTTTTTTTCTTCTTTTTATTGGTTTATCGCGAATTCCGGAACGTTTAATTTTATTGAATTCTCCGACAAACGGAGATTAAGTAGGTTTAAATTAATGCTGAATCAATTCAATATTTCATTTGCAATTTCTTTTCGATTATTTCACACTCTACTGAATTATTTTCTTTGTATATTATAACTGTGAAAAAGAAATCCAAAAATGTCTTCCTTGACATTTATTTATTTCTCAAGTAATAATAATTCCTGCATCGGTTTCAAATCATGAAGATTCCTTTTATATCTCCGATTTTAATACTAATGTCTGTTACTCTAATACATCTTGAAAAGAAATTATTTTCCATCGACATTTGTTTTTCCATATGAATATTAAATCCTACAAACTTGTACTTTAATTTATTCTTCGTGAAAGTACTTATTTTTCTAATACATCCTTTACATTTCTGATACATTTATCGTGACAATTGCATATTTCTGATACATTTTACGTCTTTCGCTGTTCTTAATGAATCAACGACGTTACATTTCAAAAATAGCTCGATCTCATCTTCTTTGTCACGTTAAAAATCTCTCTTCTTCTTCGTGAATATTCCTAGGCACTGAACGACACAAATAAATTCACTATGATCTTCGAGATGGACAACGAAACTCAGGAAGCTAAAGTGTACAGACCCAGCGGAAGCGATCTATCGAATCCTTTGGGCCAGATCGCAAGATACGTCGCTGCTACTGGTCAAATACTGAATATTGGAGATGTGACCACGTGGCTGAAGAAGGACGTCGTTCAGGCCGGAAGTGAGCCCATCAAAAGCATCCTCTGCATGCCCATAGTTAATGGACAGAGGACCGTGATCGGCGTTGCTCAATTAATCAATAAGGTTCTCTCCATTTTTTTCTTTTTTTACACCAAACCATTCCACAACATTCTCTGCTTCTTGTTAGAGTAGAAAATCTTCAATGTCTGCGACGATAATCCGAAGTGACAACGATAATCCAAAGAGCAGCCAATACAGAATGAAAGTCTTCTCTATTTATAAATTCGAGTATGTTCACTTTGGATATTCATTGAGATTCTTCAATGTTCGGAAATTTAACATTCGGAGTGATCGTCTTCTTTTCTTTGTTCTTCTTGTATCGAGGAATTTGACTATTGACTCTAGACATTCATATTCATGTTTTATTCGAAGTAATTATTCTCTAGTTTCTACTGTAAAATAATCAATCCAACACGAAGATTCTCTATGATTATTCCTCGTTTCTCATAGTAACACATTTAATTAAAAAGAAGCACTTTCGGATATCCAAAAACTCATTTAAATTGTCTAAAATAGCCAGTGCGAAATAAAAAAATTATTCACCGCGATTAGTTCTCGTTTCTCTCAACGAAGTATCCGATTAAAAATGACAATTTTCAAACACCCAACACAATTCAATATTTAAAACAATCTTCTACCAATTACAATGCCAAATATTATTGTAATTGCAATTATTATCTGGCCGATAAGATCAAGAATCAGAAAATTCAAGAATTACCATCGATATTAATGCAACAGGACAACGGAACGTCCTTCACGGACTCGGACGTATCGATCTTCGAGGCGTTCGCGATTTTTTGCGGCCTTGGGATCCACAACACCCAAATGTACGAGTCAGCTTGCAAGCTAATGGCCAAGCAGAAGGTGGCCCTTGAATGCCTGAGCTACCACGCGACAGCCAGCAACGACGACACGCTGAGACTGACCTCTGAAACGATACCGTCCGCGGAATCCTACAATCTGTACAGTTTCACCTTCATCGACTTCGATCTGACCGACGAGGATACTTGCCGGGCGACAATTCGAATGTTCAAACAATGCGACCTGATCCAAAAGTTTCATATCCCGTACGAGGTCCTCTGCAGATGGATTCTCAGCGTGAAGAAAAACTACAGGTGGCGAATGTTTCATTATTAAATTAATTAAAGGACTGTACATTGATATTTCGTCTAGTTTCATAAGCAATGGTGTTCTTTTTAACTCGGTACCGAACTTTTATAGAAAAAGAGAAGAGCACAGTTCTTGTATTTTAATATTTCAATTTTGTTTGTTGCTTCGACAAAAAAAATATTCAATGCTCTGACAAAAAAGGGTCCTTTTATATTTTGTTTAGACTTGAGATATTTTAAGAGTATAAATATTGGTAAATAATTAATATAGATAGAGAAACTTTTTGACTTTTAAAAAGTTGCTTGAAACTTTTAAAATACCAAAAAATGTATCATGCTAAAGTAATCAAACATAAGTATTACACGACACACAGTAAATTAAATTATATATGTATAATACATATAATATAAAAAAAATACAAATATCTAAATATTTTTAGAATCGATACGTATAGAACCAAAAACTGTGTTACTTATGAAATGATCCAGTACATTTACCAATAATTATTAAAAATATACAAAGTGAGCAGTGAATGTACAAAGTGTTTAAATGTACAATACTCATCGTTTCGCTGCTTTCATTTCCTTTTATCTTCTAATTTTTAATAATCAAATTTAAATGACAATAATTGCACTTGTATAAACTGTACACGCTAAAACAAAAGCGAATGAACTAACCTTTGGAACTTGCTGTAGCATGGGAATTTCATCCTGACTATTTTTAGGCCGGTCAAGTACCATAATTGGAGGCACGCATTGAACGTCGCCCAGACGATGTTCGCCATGTTGAAAACCGGCAAGATGGAGCAGTTTATGACCGACCTTGAAATTCTTGGACTCTTGGTCGCCTGTTTGTGTCACGACCTAGACCATCGTGGGACAAACAACGCGTTTCAAATGAAGACCGAATCGCCACTGGCTATCCTCTACTCGACGAGCACCATGGAACATCATCATTTCGACCAGTGTGTCATGATACTGAATTCGGACAGCAACAACATCTTCCAGAATTTGTCGATGGAAGACTATAGGAAGGTGATGAAGGTGGTGGAAAGTGCGATACTCTCTACCGATCTGGCGGTTTATTTTAAGAAGAAGAACAAATTTATGGAATTGATCGACGAAGGAGAGTTCGACTGGCAGAGCGAGGAGAAGAAAGAACGTAAGATTAATTATCAATGATTACCCTGTGACCTTTACATCTGTTCTTCCCTCTTCCATATATATATATATCTTATGACATACGAAACATAGACGAACGATTTCAATTTGACCCTAATATATTAATGAAATGTTAAATATAAGCAATTTAATGTTCTATCTGATGAATTTTTTTTTTTTTATAACAAAATCTGATATAACTGACTGATAGTATATGCTTATAATGCTGCTAATTTCGACATTTGGACTTTCTATATCCATACTATAAAAGAAAATCTATTACATAATTATTAGTTTGCCTTTATAATTATCACTACTTGTCTATATTAATGATAAAACTTTAAACTTGCCTAGGTCCACAATGACGCTAAATTTAATACTTATATTGTTAGATATATATAAAATCAAATTTAATTACTATATACAACTAAATATTTATATTTATTTATGTAATATTTCAATGACTATTTTCCTATAATCGTAATGAAACTAAATCTATTTCTTTACATCATAAAAAAAGTTAACTCTAGAAGCCATACATTGCTCTAAATTCAACACCTGTATTCCCGTATACCTATAGTAAAATAAAAATCGAGAAGCCGTACAGTACCTAATACCTATAACGAAACTAAATCTATACCTTTCCATTGCCTTACGTGTATAGTAAAATGAAATCTCGAAGCCTTATATATTATGCGTCAAATTCAGCGCCATTTCTCTATATCCATCAACCAATGCCAACTGTACGAGCCGTGTACATTATTTCATAACTATAATAATCCTAAATACCGTACTAAAATCAAATCAGAACAAACATTATTTTCACGTACTTCTAACATCACACAAAGTCAAAATTCCAGTTACTCGACAGAAAGAGATTACATCAAATACCAAACTCGCATCTTTTAATTTCCACTTTCTATTTCCAGTTCTATGCGGAATGATGATGACGGCGTGCGACGTGAGCGCCATAGCGAAGCCTTGGGAGGTGCAACACCGCGTAGCCAAGCTGGTCGCCGATGAATTCTTCGATCAGGGTGACCTGGAACGTCTCCAGTTAAATCAACAGCCAGTGGCGATGATGGACCGGGAGAGAAAGGACGAGCTACCCCAAATGCAAGTCGGTTTCATCGACGTTATCTGTCTGCCTCTGTACAAGGTGCTCTCGGACACATTCCCATGGATCATGCCTCTCTACGAAGGCACCATGGAGAACAAGAAACACTGGCAAGACCTGGCCGAGAAGGTCGAGATGGGCCTGACCTGGATCGATCGCGACACGATTGACGAGCCAGTCGAGGAGTTCGTCTCGTACGAGCCCAAGGACATCGAGTTCACTGTTACAACGCTAAACTGCGCCCACGTGGACAGAAAGGAAGCTGCGGAGAAATCGACGTTGGGCAGATTCACTTCACTGAGGAAAGGCGGTCGCACGCTGACCAAAGGTGTCAGACATCGAATCAGCAGATCGCTCTACGCTAGAAGCACACCCGAGGACGCTGCAAAGTCCAAGGCGTTGATCCCTGACAGAAAGAGCCGGAATAAATTATGCTTGCTCATTTGACGATTCACGTCCACCACTCTTGAGAGCATACCGGAATGATGAACAGAAAAGAGGAAGAGTTTGCGAAGAGCTTGACAATTTTTTTGAAGACTGGCTCCGGTGGATCTTGACAGTCTAACCGGATGGCTAACTTAAGCTAGGTCGAAACTAGTCACTTGCGAAAAGGCGAAGAGATTACCTTGGTGTTCGTGGTAATTGGAGATTGTTAATAGAGAATCTACGGAGAATCGTAGAGTAGCAATGGAGAATAAAATTCATCGAGAGCGAAGAGAACTACGGTTCTAAAAGGAAAGAATGGGGAGAATTTTTGGAAAATCATGGAAGTTCCATATTTCGCAGCTAGTGAAAACAAACGATGATTGCGTCTGTGATTGCTCTCCGTCTGCCTCGAAAAATCAAAACCTTACCCAGAGTAAAACATGGAATTGAAACTTCCTTTGGCTAAGAGGAAATATTTCAGGATCATCGAGAGAGTCGAAGTTGAAGTCGAACGCGCTTGCAGATTTCGTTCCAAGACTGTTCGAGTCTTTAGACGAGAAGTTTAGACGAGTAGTCAATGTCTAGGTAGTTAAATCGACCGGCGGCGAGTTAGGCGACCTTCATGTACTTCAGAGAAAGAGAAACAAAAAAAAAAGGAACGCGATGTGGTCGACGATGGTGCGGATTCAATTTTGACAATCTTTTTTGTATTACATCTCGATACCTTACTAGGATAATCCGGAGATAGAACGAGAAAAAGCGAAGATGAAAAGTCACGGACAAGGCGATTTATAAATTGGAAAGGTGAAGCTGGGCATTTTTATATACTAATGGAGAGGCGAGAAAAAGTAGAGAGGCACTCGTGAAACATACCCGCGAACGATAGGCACTTTTATATCCCAGAGAGTAGGGGGGAGGAGGGATAAATCGGACAGAAAATGTTGGACTCCCGATGACACGTTGCATTTCGATTCCATGCGTTTCTAAGATAGTACTTGAAAACCTTGAAAAAATACTTGAAACCAGTCGGCGATACTTAACACGATACGAAGCGAATTACGCATGCCTACGATCGAATTAATGATTCCACTACGTCATTCAGCCATTCCAAAAATCGCGTCTCTGACGCAGGAGAAATAAACACGCGATCTCGCATTCAAGGATGTGACTCGCAACTTTTATTCTTCCATTTTTTCCCCTCTTTTTTCTTCCTTCAAGCATCTATCTTTTTCTCGATGAATGTTGATGAATTATCGTTGATCCGTGTATTTTCTCTCGTTTCTTGTCTCGTTTCAACATGAGGAAAAACTCAAAGAAAATTCGACGAATCTTCTGTTGCGTTAAACGATTGATAGCTGTTAATTATTCTCGATCGTACGATATTTTCCGTCGCAGATGGCAGTGACGTTACGTAAAACAGATATTCCCTTGGCGGAAACCAAAAAGACAGAAGCCTGGCCAACCTGTGCTAATAGTACGTAACAAGAATCAATTAATTAATCGCGATAGTTCGACCGTGGTGTTTTTAAAAAACGAGAAACTAAAAAAATGCAAATAATACGTGAATTCAGCGGCAAGAGCGGAGACTGGTTTCTAGTCTTTTGATATAGTCACTGTGTACGAAACATGCCTGTCAGAGACTATCGCACACGATTAAATAAAATCTGAATGTGCTCAAAGTTTGGTCTCGCGCTTCTCTTCCTCCTCGTCGTTGTCCTTTCCCTTCTTCTTTTCTCTAAAAACAAGTTTATTTGAAATTAAAAACATTTTCGAGAAGTGTTAAGAGAAAAAGAAAAAACAAAATAAATACTGTTGGATACAAAGAGAACATGTTGGAATATGTTTGATTGTTGGGAAAATTGCGGTGATACCGAACTTTCGATATTCAAAGGACATCCTTTTTAATTAATGAAAATTTCACAATTTCTTATACCGATGACTTATAATGAAATTTTCATCTTATAGTGATTACGGTGGACCATCGATGACTCGCAACGAGAATCACGCCATTGATGATTACATCGTTACAGATTACAAACGAACAACTCGTGAAAACGTTGTTCGCGGTAAGTATTAACTATTCATTTCCAATCACCAATGACTCAGAAAGAGGAAATTCTCTTTCTTCGATGATTATTGCAGATCATCCATAATCTAAACGTAAGAGTTTCCATTTTTAATGGCTATCGTGGATTACCGATGATCTACGGAAAAAAATGTACGGATCATCGACAATCCGTGACAACACGCACAAAAGATCGTTACATCGAGATCATTTCTGTTTCGATTTCGAAGAGTAGTCCCTCAGCCATGTGACTTTTACGCAGCTTTTTATTATGAAAACATTTAGAAATTACACTCGAACGATGGTGTCATTTACATAATAACGAATCATCAAACGTTTCTTTTCCCTTTTTTTTGGTCCTACGATTAAATTAAGTATAACAAACGGTTTTCTCTCTTCTCATCGTCCTTTCTTTTTTTTTTTCTTTCCTCTCTTGATACTCCGTGTGTCGACGATTTAAATTCGCTTATTTACACGTTTATGCAACGTTCGATTGCATAATAAACGAAAGAAAGAGGAGCCTGACACGCGTAACACTACGACACTGTTCGACAATTATCTTCATTTCTGGTTTTTCTCTTTTTTTCTTTTTCTTTTTTTTTTTTTCATAAGACGAGAAACGTGTTCCTTAGACACTAGAGATTTTCATTTCGTTTTGATCTCCCATTCACTTACTGAACGCAAGTAGATAAGTAGATAGAGAGACAGAAGTGAAATAGAGAGAGAAAGAGAGAGAGAAAATGTCGAGGCAGTGACGCGGCTATTTGGCAAGACTCTTTCACCTTGTCGTACGATTTATGTGGAGCAGGCTCCATTTATAATCACCGTGACCAAGGACGAAGCCGAGTTTCACCCTAGGCGCAGTAGAGAATTAACGTTCGCACACGGTTCGCGACGCGAGTAAGTATACCTGGGCACTGAAACAGCCGTCG
>KQ435812.1:193850-206772 GCA_001276565.1 Melipona quadrifasciata
GAAACAGCCGTCGAAACGTTCTCGTAAATAACGATACACTGGTTAGTTAATATTGTAAAAAAAAAGGAAAGGTTTCGAGGCTTGTCGACTGAGATCATACCATATCGCTTCATCGAGAGAGGAAACAAAAAAAAAGAAAAAAAAAAAAGAAAAACGAACGTACGTTACGAAAAGTCGTAAAGAACTGTCGAGCACACGGTCCTGCAAGATCCGACAAGAAGAGCTTGCTTAAGTCTCGCGCGAGTTCGTAGAAAAATATAAAAAAAAATAGAAGGGTCACACGCGCGTACAACGTGATTACAATTATGTACAACTTGGCACCGTACAACCAGGTGCATGCGAGTCGCGGTTCATCCTTGATCACAATGCTCGCACCGTCACGTTGATTCGATACAATATAATCTACTTTTTTCCTTTTTTCATTGATAATTCATCCTTCTAATTTTCTTCGTTTCCTTCTTCTCCTTTTTCTCTCTTCCCGTTTTCGTTTCTTTTTGTACAATTTTTCCCTCTTAGCCAATCCAACCGGAGGTTTCTCTGAGCGCAAAATACTTCGTTTGTGCCGGCAAATTTCGACTTTCGACGATCCGATTCAGTTGATCCGTTCCACTCTAACGGAGAAGTTATCGCATCCACGGCAAGTGAATCCCTGGGCTCGTGTCGTGTTCATGGAAGATATAAACGCAGAGAACGGTTAAGCTCAAGCTTTAAACGGAGTCGAACGAAGCGAGTTTGAGAACTTATAGAGTACGACGCGAACAAATGTCTCTCAGTACTTTAACGGCGATATGCCGAATCAAATTCGAGACCAAAGAATTTACCAATTTCTGGCGATTGGTACTCGAATTTGATTCGCGCGTGTGTCGTCTGTTAAATGCAGATGGCGATAGATATACAAAGTCTTTCAACGAACGGTAAAAAAACTGTTGAAACGTTTACTCGATGTGCAAAGAAGCTGGGTGTGCGAGTAAAATCTGTCAACATACGTCATATTGATCTCGATGATGAATTCTATGGTCAAAGCGTGACTCTTTGATGACAAAGACACATCCAGATTCTTCGCGTCGATTTTGTTTACACTGGTATTGTTGTATGCATAGAAAATTGAACTTATATAAATGGCATTGGTACGCAATCACAATTTGTCCAAACTCAGTGCATGAACACCATAGATACGTGATATCATAATAATTCCAATCGATCACAAAACATACATGCAAAGAAAGAGTAACGGCGTCCTTATTTCCCAGACAAATCTTGTATTTTCGTTCGATCAAATATATAAGTCCGGCTTAAAACGAAACGAGTCGAAGAAGTCAACTTCTGTTTGCGTTGCATGTACGTTTACATTATCATTCACTGAAAATGTAAACCGTTTTCTTTTTTCTCTCTTCCGCTCTGTGAATTTCCCAGCGAAATTCACATTGCACGAGTTAAACTGTAAAGCAGGAGTTGGAAATTTGAACGAAATTTCTGTCCAGAGACACTCATCAGCTCACGTAGATTTCGCAATTCCAGCAATGTGGCAGAGGTGCGCGGATCACATAAAGAACTCCCTGGATCGGCTAATGTGCAGTCACGACGCAGGTCTGTCCACTACTAAAATTTCTATTAGCCTGAGGCCGCGCATTACAGGATCCGTTAGTAACAGGCCACGTGGCTTGTAGACTCTGTCATTCTGTTCACTGACAAACTTCGCCACTTTTCGTAGACACTTCTCGTAATGAGTCTCTGTACATATGTAAATTAAATAACCAGTGAGGCAAGCCAAACAGCCTTCGCAGTACGTGGAACAACTGGCTCGTTCGGCTTCTGCGAAGTAGTTGTTCAACTGAGTGATCGTGTACTCGAATGACTGTCTGTCCAGCTAAATTCAGAAACAAATACATATTCCATGAATGTGATGCAGATTGGTGTTAGTGCCTACTAACTGGCTCGTGAAAAGTTAAAATCACTGAGGGATATGTTTCCATAACTGCTGACCCTATGTGAAACACTCGAAGACAAAAAGCATGAGAGATCAGTAGAGTGAAACTTACATTGTCAACGAGGCAAGTCTGAGATAATGTTTTCTTTGAAATTCAATAATGAAACGGAGATAACCAAGAAAGTAATCTCGATACGAGAAAATGGAACTTTTCAGGTACATACTCTGCTCTCCAATTCCGTGGGAAATTGCGTCTGGAACTTAACCATAGTGCCTTCACTGTAGTCACGTTGTATAAAAACTTTCTGACAATTCGGCGGAGGCCCCCCACCTGCTTGCCCCCGGCCAGCTGACATGTCCTCCAGGGGTGTAAGGGCAGCGTGATTGCCCTGAAAGAATCAGATTCAATAAACATCTCACCGCCAACCATTTTCATCGCTTGTTAAAAAAAAATTACAATTCCTACTTTCACACCGCTCGTTTTTTCGCCTCACCTTTTTCGGCACTGGCTCGCACGTAGAGCACATTTTTGTTTGCCTAACCATAAAAACCGCACCCAAGCTATCTTCTTGTCAGCGATCGTTTCGCGATCAATTTCACGTCTGTCGACGATCGATCAGTGACGATATCGCGCGACGCTCGATACTCGCAAAGTAAATGGAACGCGAAAGAAAGTGACAAAACAGACGTCTCGCGCGACGAGCAGGCAAGCAGAAACACGGAAAGAAAGAAAGGGAGAGAAACGGAGATGAAAGGTGGACGAACTTACCAATGGCATTTTGAGCTTCGTCTTGGCGATTTTGATGGGACTAGTCCGTCGAAAGTAACCTCGGCTGCTCGATCGGAACGCAACAACGGATAGACGAAGACGACTGGTCACTGAACTACAAATCTCTCTTGGAAAGCCACGGAGGACAGCGCTTTGACTGACGGGGACTACGACACGACACCGCCGCCATGAAACATGCGCGCGCAACGCGCGGCAAATTGAAACGCACGATTTACGTGCGCGTCGTCTTTTTCAACGTTTACGCGCACTGGCTCGCTGCAATTGTTTCTTTGTTGAATAAATCACAGATCAAACGCAATTTTACAGCATTCTTTTTATTTCTTAATTTTCGTTTGTAATCTTCGATTATCATTTATAACCTTCGAATAGACTAGTATTATATTAATAATTATTATACCATTGTATTAATGATTTTAATTACAGCACAAACGAGATATAAAGTACGCGAAACTTGCGTTTCTGCACTTTCTACTGTTTTACGTTTGCCCGCCTTACCATTGTCATGTCGCATGCGATGTTATCGATTCAGCATGGCAACGTTAATACAATCCAGAGGGCACAAGACGTTGTTCTAAACTTTGACCACATACGAGATGCACTTTTGCAAGTGGAGTGCTATTTCTCGCAAACTACGCTGAATATTGTAGTCATGGTTGTTTGTAAACGTAATCAATAGCATGATCTTCAAAGTATATATCTAACAAATGCAAATTATTGATAAAAAACATTAAAATTAATTTTTTTTTAACATGAATATAAAGAGTTTAGTTCCATTTTGTCATTACGCGACGATTTCAGTGTCCATAAATCGATCGAGTTTTCATTTGCAAAAAAGACTAGTCATTAATTTGTGTACTTTTATAATAACGTGTTCTATTAATTAAGCCCCAAACTTTCTTCTGTCTCATTTGACTTATGAAATGCAAATATAATAAAAATTTACGAATTCTGTTCAACAGGTGGAGACACCTGCTCGAACAACATTTAATTTTTAATAAACCAAATATTAATGTGCTAATACTAAATTATATTATTACTAAAAGATATATTCTATTCTTCATTGATAATTATTTACATACTTGCTTCTTTACTTATCCATCAATTTTTATTTGAAATTGTTTCTTTTAGATGACGCTGTGATATCAATCAGCTGATTCGTACATGTAAATTCACCCGTGCATCCCAGATGTAAAACTTGCCGAAATAAAACGAAACTCTAATTAACATTATCGAACTTCTCTCTGCGGAATGCCCTGAGTTTTGAATTAATATAAAATTGTAAAAAATTTGGTAGCTTGCAGAAACTTTTCACGAACTACGGTGATTTACGACATATACGACAATGTTCGTTAATCGCTCGCTCGAAGCCGTGAGTTTCAACTCGCAACTATCCACTACGAAGTGCGTGCTTAAATTTTATATTTTCGCATATATATATTTATATGTGTGTGTAAATTTAGAATTTTTTCACTTATTTTTATTATTTAATATTTTTCAGATCGCAACAATCCGCAAACGTTCAAACAACAGAAATTATTTATAATCAAAGCCCTGTACAAACCGTTGAAACAAGAACTGTCGAGGTGCTCGCAAGTGTTTCAGAAACGAGTAAAATAAATTTTGACTTTAATGATCTTACGTTTTCTAGACTCAAACCGTGACCGAAGAAAAGAAGAAACCCGAGGTGAACTATGAAAGATTAGCTCAATTTTTGAACAGAGTTACACCAAGTATATTAGAAGTATTAGATGAATCCTATGGAACTAATGCATTTGAAGATTACGAGCCCAAGACTGATGATGATTCACTCACAAGCACACAATTCCTGCAAAAGATTAATAGCGTCGAATCAGATTCTCAGGTAAATATCTATCATCCTTTACACTTTATGCATGTGCGATGCCTTTGTATTATTCGTATAATGTTTTTAGATGAAAGTCAATGATATAAGTTGGAGCATTGGAGGTGGGACATTAGCAGTTTCTTATGGTATCCCTTATCATGAAACATGGTGTGACCATCTGTCCAAAATACAATTGTACAATCAAACAAAAGAGGGTATTTTCACGGATAATCCAAATAAAACATTGGAGACAAATGCCTGCGTAACGACATTGGCTTATCATCCAACTGAACCATCCATTATAGCCGTTGGGTTGTTCAATGGTAATTATGGATTTTATTGACTTATCCGAATTTTCCTTATTTTGTTATACTTCTTTCTTCTAATGTTTTATCATACAATTGAGGCGAGAAATCAATTTGGCAAATTCTCAAAGATAATATACCTACTTTTATCATTGTTTGCATTTAACTGAGAATGAGATAGTTCAATAACAGCAGTCACTTGCCAAGCAAAATGTCTTAATTCAGAAATCCAATCATACAAAGATATTTTCTTTTTTTGTAAAAATAAATTATTTGTAATAATAAATAATAAATAAATTTGGCAAATGTACGTAAATATTGAAGAAATATTTTTTCGGAAATATTCTGTATCAAAGCAAGCAAAATTCGGAAAAATCATTAAAATACATAATTCAGTTATGATATTTCCAAAAAATATATATATTAAGAAATATAACCATAAATATTTGTATAAAGGTGATGTTCTTGTATGGAACTTAAGAGATGACATATCAGTAGCACCAACAACAGTTTGCACTCATGGAGATTGTGTATCTCAAATGTACTGGAAAGCAAGAACAATAAACGACGTCTCATTACTAGTGAGCTCTAGCAAGGATGGATACATTTTTATCCACAAGATGATGGCTAACTTTACAATTGCACGTGTATATAAACGGTAATTTCTTTTATACTATCAAGATGTTCTTAAAGAGATTTATGATCGCATCATATTGTTTTAGACTGAAAGTAATCAAAGAACACAATCCAATAGAGAATTCAAGACCTCGTAGCGCAAGTGGAACACGCGAACGCGCTGCGGAATGCGGATTGTGCATTACCACCTTTGATTTTTCGTCGAGAGATCCAATATTCTTTATCGTGGGTACCTTATGCGGTGGAATATATAAATGTAGTTTAGATCGCGTTGCTCCGATTGAAAGTATGAACTTTTCCAATGAATTCTTAAGTTAAATACATAGCTCTGCTGTATTATAGTGATAACCAGCTTTTCATTTTAGACGATGAAACACTAATGGATCCTGTAATAGACGAGTATGAGAGACACGAAGGTAGCATTACGTGTATTAAATATTCGCCGATACGTAATCTTTTTGTTACTGCTGGTACCGACAAAGAAATTCGCATATATGATTTCGAAGAGGTGACAATTTCTTCTTTACACTTTAAACTACGTGTACTTTGAACGTAATTAAAATTAAAATGTTTACGTAATCCAGCACACGAACTTACGATCGATTTCCTGTGAAAATACAATCGTGGGTTTAACGTGGATGTTTGGTGATCAAGATATTTTGGCAACTTACGGTGCTGGGTCGGATATTAGATTATACAATATCACTAATGGGAAATCCGTGACAAATGCAAATTTTGAAACGAGCGATAGACAAAACACTAGCTGCTTACGCGTGAATTTAAAGAAGTAAGCATACATTAGTAGAACAATAGGTATATAGTTAATAATCTACATTACAATGTCATTTGTAATATTTTTTTTACAGAAATATGGTGGCCATTGGTGACACACAGGGAAATATAGAAATTTGGAAAATCCCAAGACAACTGTTGTAAGAATCTTAAATAATACGCGTTATAAATACGTATTATTTATGATTATTTATACGTACTATATTACTAATATTATTATCTTGCAATCCACATAAGAATATATATTTATTGTATGATGAAATATATTACTTTTTATAAAAACGGCAAAAATCTTCAAAATACGCTGTTCTCTTCATATTTCTTTCTAATAGCATGCAATATTTGAAATTAGATATAATTAGACATTTCTTGATTTGAATATCATAATATGTAATTTGAAGTAAACTTCAATGTAATAAAAACAAATTCATTGCGAAAATGTATAAAAGAAGCAATAGTTTGTTTTTATGAATTTAATACCTCATCAATTGCTAAGAAATGGACTTAGTAACTGCGGTACTGTGAATGAAATGAAATAACAACTGGATTTATATACTGCAGTTTTTTGCCTACGCACTATAGTCATGCGAAAAATTCTGAAAATGACAGTCTATGCAATTGCTAGTCTTTGTACCTTGTCCACTTAACTACTGCCGGCTCTTAGAAGCAAGGTTGGCGATAAGTACAATAAATATTGAACAATTGAATATGCTTGTTGATTTATCTCGTGCCACAAGTATATGAATTGACCTAACATACAATGTATTCTTTTGTCCCACGATTTCGGGGTTCTAGGACCCCTTACCTTATTTTGGTGTCACATCCTGTCGTACCAATTGAGACAAGTTTTGCATCATAGCACTACTAATTGTTTACTGTATTTAAAATATCACTGATTTAAATTGAAACAAAACTGAAATATTGTTCATTGTACGTGTAATCATAGTATGTATCAAAAATATTTTTACAGATAAAAGTTCAGAATTTTCCAATTTTTATCATAATGATTATTATTTATAATTTCTAAGAAATTAACTTCAGGGAATTCATAGTAGGATTCAATAAACGAATACTTCTATACATTGTATAAAAATATATTCATTAAAAATCAGTTTTTAAAATAATAAAACAATAGCAGTTGAATAAATATTTGAATTTCTTCGCCAAGCTATTGACTTGTAATCTTTTCAATTCTGTAAATATGTAAGATCTATCATTTTGATAGAATCATATAGAGATAATCCGATAAAAAAATTTTTCATAGGGAGTCAACGAAATCATAAAACTCATTCGCTTTTCTAGTGAAACATGACACACTTAAAACTTCTCTGAACGTTCTATACCGAAATTCTTCCATGACCTTCTTCAATTTCCATGCAAATGTGCTTGTGCCAGTCATGTTGAACGCTATAATAAAGATACATACAATTAATATATAAACATTATATTATTGGAAATATACATACCCAATACGATTACAAAGTCAAGTGAAATCCAACGTCATTGCAAAAGCGAAAAACAAGAGTTGCTAATAGTTCAGGTACTCAAAGTCCTCATCTTGGAAAATTCCGTTGTTTGTACTTTCTAGATTTTTCTCCTGCGAGAGAAAGAGTTTGCATTTTCGTCCTCAGAAGGACGATTTTAAATTTTTGTCCTGAAAAGGACAGATTGTCTTTTTTTTTCATGTTTAGTTCAACCAAGGAGCTGCTACTCCATAAATAAAACATTTGCGGGCCCTGAGAAGGGCCCTAAAGAAAAAAAGAATGATAAAAAGGAAATGTGGACGAGATATGCGCAATATGTGTGTAAAGTATGGTATAAGAAAGGAACAGGATTTATAATATTATCATCGAAAAGTGTCAAGGGAAGCTGAATGCTTCTCTGCTGCGTACATTTTCGGCCAGTAGTTTTTGTCTTCGATGTTAGGAGAAGGAAAAATAATAGTGAAGGCGAAAGAAAAAAGAAAGTAAAAAGGGAAAAAATAGGTAGGGAAAAAATAGGTAGGGAAAAAAGAAAGACAAGATAAAGTATCTACGATGCCAGGAAACGTTGAAAATTTTGCACTATTTCGTTCTTCCTGTGATTTCTTCTTCGAAAGAACGGATCCATTCACACGCGAGGGTGGACATCAAAAAATCTTCAATTTGTAACGTGTTTTTTGTATTCACATGTGTATGCATATGTGTATTCTCCCTCCATGATAAAATTGTATACAGATTCTCGCTCGCTGAGAAAATTTCCAGCTATCCACCAGCTCTCTCTTTCTCTCCCTCTCTCTCTCTCTCTCTCTCTCTCTCTCTCTCTCTCTTTTGAATTTCTCTCAATGTGACTTCAGTCTCTCAAAGATTCTCACATTTCTGTGTTTACTCTCATAATGAACGTATACCATACGTGGCATACAGATAATATGCGATGGTAATATTAAGTATGAGCGCCCAGTGTTCATTCAATTTGAATTTTCCACGTGTGACTCGCCGTAAACGTCCATTTTTTTCTGATATTGAATCTCTTAATTCTGCTTTTGTTGTCGTTTTCTTATATACATAATACGTGTGTATATGGATGAGCATGTATACTTCTGTGTGTGTATATACGTCTGTAGTTGTGCTGTACTTTGAAATACTTTTCAAAGGAAGTCAATTCTGACTTTTGACTCCAACGAATCGCCTCAGAAACTTCTGCTTTGAACTTTCTACAAAAAAGATTCTCGCACCAAATCCTTGTCTCTAGACGGAAGAGAATCCAAGAATCTCCTCCTCCTTCTCTTCCTTCTCTTCCTCCTCCTCCTCTTCCTCCTCTTCTTTCTCCTCTTCCTCCTCCGTCTCTTCTTCTTCTTCTTCTTTAAAATCTCCTCAACTCATCTTTGAGCTTTCTCGGCGACTATTGCACACCAACGTTTCCAATCTTATATATACTTCATTCTTTGTCTCTCGCGATATTCTCTTCTATACTCTTATTCTGAATTTCTTTTTCAATGATATTCCCTTACTTTTGTCATCAGTCATTCTTCCCATCCATTCTATTTCTCACGCACACTCTTCACTGCTTTTATACATCGATTTTTTTGGCGCTTTTTGTTCTCAAAAAGACATTTTTTTCTGGTGATTTTTTAAAAATTCTCTCACATTCGCTCCGGCCTCGTTCAAATCCGCTTCCTCGCTTACTTCCTCGTCAATAATCAACCCTGAAAGACATTATTATATCTCCGCCCTTACTCGCGATTAATAATCGTCGTTCCATTCTATGATACTGTCGTATTTTTACGCTTCTTCTTCTTCTTCCTTTTATTTTATTATCACCGACAATCGCCTCTTTCGCATCTTCTTCGTATTTCTTCCTTCTTCTCTTCCATTGTGATCACGCGCTTACTATACTTTCTTCCAAAAACAAAAAAAACAAAAACAAAAAAAACACGTGTATATACGTACTCGAATAACAGTACCAAAATTACGATATATAAATGATTACGCTTTAGGTACGACTTGGATATCGCCATATTTTATTCTCCAAGTACTTGTCCTGGCTGTGTCTTGCCAGTTTCCTTTCATTTCCCCGGAGGATCATCATTGTATCATCATCATCTTCATCTTCATCATCGCCGTTCACAATAATCATCTCGCTGCGTGGTAGCTGTTTCGTCGCTCCAGCGACGAAAACATCGAGATGATTTCTTCTGCGACAGGAAAAAAAACGGCAAAAAATAATTGCTCCTCTGTCGAACCTGGACGATTATAAATTATTTATTATACCATCGAAAAAATTTCGTGTCTTCTCTTCACTTGTGCACACGAAAACGTGTTATTATCTTGTCTCGTGAAGACGACGACCTCGCCTCTTTGACGACTTCTTCCTCCCCTTTGTTTCTTTGCTAATTTTACACAGTCTTCCTGCACATCGGACGCGCAAACACGAGACGATTGTTTCGCCAAGAAAACAACGGGATGCGCGTCGAGAAAGGTGGCCAATCGATATCTATTCTCGTCGATCGCGCAATCGTTTGATCTCCCGTTATCCTCTTGTCTCTATTCTGCTTCTTTATCTTCTTCTTCCTCTTGGTCCTCTCTTCATTTCCATTTCATATTTTTTATTCATTCGAAGAAATAAAAATTCAACAGGAGTTGCGTCCAGTCGAAATTCTCTCTCCTCCTGGATACGATATATATATTGTCACATATATAATATGATATAATATATATACATATCACGATGTGAATGATTTGTTGGTAAATTGTGCATGCCGTCTCGAGAAAGATCGGCGATATATTGCAAACCGGAATGTACTTTTTATGAGTCTTCGGTATACATACGTACGTATGTTCATTTTTTTTTAAACAAGAGAACGACCAAGTTACAACTCCATCCTTCGGAATGAACTACAGAAAATCTCGTTCTTGCGCGTAACGACGATGTCTATCTTCTTTCGTTGCCACCCTTCTTCTTCGTTCTTCTTCGTTCTTCTTCGTTCTTCTTCTTCGTTCTTCTTCTTCTTTTTCTTCTTTCTTTCGTTCTTCTTTACAAGTTTGAGACCGCGAAATAGATCCCAAAAAACGTGTATCGATCGAATCATCCAAAAGGTGACGCTCGAAAGATACCGTGCGCGGCAGCCATATTGTAAATGAACCTTTCTTCTTAATCTTCTTCTCTTATTCTCAATTCATCGTTTTCTTCTTTTTTTTTTACATAACAAAATATTCTCTTTCACAAATCGAATTTCTTTTCATGTGTGTGTATATATACAATTATTCGTGGATCTTGTCCTTTTTTCTTCCCTTTTCTTTCGCCTAGATCCGCTCTTCTCTTCGTAGTCGATCGATCCTCCTCCAGAAAAAAAATTACGTGCGAAACGAGCAGCCTTAGTATAATATTTTTTTTACAATGCAGTGTTTCTTATGTATGCGCTCGAGTCGAACCTTAAACGTACTGTTTTTACGAAATTTACGTACAATAATATATATATGTATATATTGTACGTGATACGTACAATATATATATATATATAAAACCTCTATTTTCTTATGTACCCTAAAACTTGACAGTAAATTGCATCGTGTCTGCGACGGAGTTTTATCAAAGAGACACGAAAGGGAAAATCAAGCATCGTATTGTTCTTTTCACCGCTGTCGTTTGTTTCTTCATTCATACTCATCTCTCTCTTTCTCTTTCTCTCTCTCTCTCTCTCTCTCTCTCTCTCTCTCTTTCTACCTTATCGTCTTCTATCGCAGAAATAATCCGTGACTCCGTAAAATCCTAATTATATCTATATAATTTACTGTCTAACGATAAACTCGTCGCCACTATTTCGTTGGGGGGAACGACAGAACAAAAGTTCTGACCTGTTTTTTTTTGTTTTTTGTATAACCTTATCGGACTCACAAAGCTTATACTCTCGATGACGACAGGTTGATTATCAATATAGTCCATCGAATCTTTGTTTTTTTGCATTTGTCTTTCTATATATATTTCTATTTTTTAAGACTCAGTCGAAATATTTTAAACTTTTTAATACTGTTTGCGTCAAGATCACGAATCCGGAAAAAGATAACGTGACAAAAATCTTGGATTTCTTTTTTTTCTTTTTTTGTGAATGCGAAAGACCTGCCGTTTCTTAAGAATAAGCTTTCTCAAATGGATAGTGCCCTTTGGTGCACCGTACAAGCCTAGTTTCATTTTAGCCTTCTTTTTTCTCTTTTTATATGTACTTCTACGTTGTCGTTCGGTTTAAAGCAGACCAGAGTTTCGCGGAACAATGCTCTGTACAGCGATGCTCGGTGTAAAATTGTAAGCTTACAAAAGGAGGAAAGAAAAAAAAAAAAGGTAAAAGAAACTATTCGAAGAAATGCCACGTGGTTCGTAGGACGTATACTCAGGAACGGAAGAGAGACATCTGCGAACGAGTGAAAGGCCATTTTCGTCAAACAATTCCAATTTTTCTCTCGTGATTCGAAATACGTACTAACTTTTCAAAAATTTTCGAATAAATTCGACCGATCGCCTGCTTTTCCTCTCTTAAAAATATAATTCACTTTAGCTACGAGAACATAGTACTGTACCACCTAAATTTAGAGTCTTCGTAACGAACTAAAATCATGCTTGTCGTTAGACAATGTTGTAAAATTCATTAAAATCCAAGAAAAACAAATCAGTCAAATAGCATTAAATCATAGTTTACATTTAGTTAGTTTGCTTCTACGTGATTAAAATTTACTGTTACTCGTACCGTTAATCCGAGAACTAGCTCTACGAATCGCGTCTTTCGCTACTGGCCGATTAAAAGTGGTACGAACATACATGGTACAGCGCGGACAATTTGGTAATCGACTCTCGAAATTCGAAACACACGAGGTACAAACAATATTTAATTTCTCACGCGAACTTTCGTCTTCGCGGGGGGAAAATTTCAAAAATTCACCGCGCAGATGTCGCTCCCAGCACCGAGTTTCGGAAACGAAAAGAAAAAGAAACTAAAGTTACCTCGCACAGCGGCTAATACATAGGAAAAAATTATTGTCACGCGCGTGCAGGCGATTCTTTTTTCCCCCTCCTCGAATGCTTCTTTCTCCAAACAACGCACAGCGGCAATACACGTCGATGTACGTGCGTTGCTTTCTCTTCTCTTTTATTTTGCGTTA